>MU249768.1:30000-37294 GCA_018977245.1 Lethenteron camtschaticum | reverse complement strand
AGGTCGACTCAGCCTCAATGAGTACCTGGTGCGGTGTGTAGTAAACATCGCCACTCATTCGTTTGCAACTGCGGCCAGCTTTGGTTTGCTGCGACATCGCACTTTGCCCACTGCCGACTTGTTGATGGCCACGTAGAATGGAAATAATAAAATAATACAAATAAAACGTAATAAAATACAATTCTCACGACGTTTCGGCCACAACGCAAGCAGCCGTCCTCAGGTGAAGAACAGGTTTACGTATGTAGTAGCCAACCATCTCACTCGCCCACTCACTCACCACTCACCCGCTCACCACCATTTCACTCACTCACCCACTCACTCACCCACCCACTCACTCACCACCATCACACACCCACGTCACTCACACCATCTCATCACTCACCACTCACTCACCAACCATTCACTCACTCACTCACCCACTCACTCACCCACTCACTCACTCACCATCACCANACCATCTCACTCACCACCAACCATCCACTCACCACCCACTCACTCACAACCATCTCACTCACCACCCACTCACTCACCACCATCTCACCACTCACTCACCAACCATCTCCCACACTCACCCACTCACTCACCAACCATCTCACTCACCCACTCATTCACTCACCAACCATTCACTCACTCACCCGCTCACTCACCAGCCATCTCACTCACTCAACCGCTCACTCACCAACCATCTCACTCACCCACTCACTAACCAACCATCTCACTCACTCACCCACTCACTCACCAACCATCTCACTCACCACTCACTCACTCACCAACCACTCACTCACCCACTCACTCACTCACCAATCATCTCACTCACTCACCCACTCACTCACCAACCATCTCACTCACTCACTCACCAACCATCTCACTCACTCACCCACTCACTCACCAACCATCTCACTCACCCACCCACTCACTCACCATCTCACTCACCACCCACTCACTCACCCACTCACTCACTCACTCACCCGCTCACTCACCAACCATCTCACTCAAGTCTGTCGGACAGACCTGTTCTTCATCTGAGGACGGCTGCTTGCGTTGTGGCCGAAACGTCGTGAGAATTATTTTATGATGTTTTATTTTATCATTTTATTATTTCCATTCTACGTGACTTTACCGAAAGAACCAAGAAGATGAATCCCTGCAGTCACGAAAGAAGCTTTAATCGAAATTGAATCTTTGTCTTGTATACTTGTGTCTGTTAATTCACGATCAATACATTTCTTTCACGTGAGGCCTCATAACGCGATGATAATAATCCTAGGGACTCACTGCAAATAACCATTTTTTTTTGTTATATTAATAAAAAAAAATTTTCGAGTAATAGAAAAATATGTAGAATCGTCCAAAGCCTTTTTGGAAACCTCACACAATAAGCCGTGTAATTAAATTGAAGCCTTCCGAATAGACGTGATTGCGGATGGACTGCTGATGATTAAATGAGCAGCGCTATAATAAAAATTGCAGTAATTTCACGACAGGGCTTAGAAGTGAAAAAAAAAAACCACAACCCCCCACCCCCACTCCCCCACCCTACGAAAAATAAAATAAAATCAAAATCTACCCCGAAATAAAAAAAATTCGCTGCAACTAAAAGAATCAGATCCATCATCTTTGATAATAAGAAAACGAAATAACACGCACGTAGAGAGAGAGATGGAAATGACCCAAAACTCGGGGTCAATTTTCATCCAAACCTCCTCCTTCGCCCCTCCCCACCCATTGTTCGTGACAGATGCCGAGTCCTGTGATGCGCATCATTGTCCTGCACAATCACCAAGGGGAGCCCTGTGACCCGGTACCTCCCAAACCCTGAAATGCACAAAACATCGGCGTAGGCCGGAGAAAAGTGCGGGTCCCGGATAGCCGCAGGCGTTGAATGACGCTGATTTTCTAAAAAAATGATTCCATTTTCCTCCTCCCCCTCCCTCCCTCTCTCTCTGTCTCTCTCGCCTGGTATACAGGAGGTCGTGGGTTCGATCTCGATCCTGATGATGCCTGTTGCTGTATATTTGGAGTTTGCGTGTCTCTCTCTCTCATCATCATCACGGTGGCTAGGAGATGTTAACTACTCGCCTGGTGTACAGGAGGTCGTGGATTCGATTTCCCGACCCTGACGATGCCTGTTGCTGTATATTTGGAGTTTTCGTGTCTCTCTCTCATCATCATCACGGTGGCTAGGAGATGTTAACTACCTCGCCTGTTACACAAGAGGTCGTGGGTTCGATCCCGACCCTGACGATGCCTGCTGCTGTATATTTGGAGTTTGCGTGTTTCTCTCTCTCTCATCATCATCACGGTGGCTAGGAGATGTTAACTACCTCGCCTGGTGTACAGGAGGTCGTGATTCGATTTCCCGACCCTGACGATGCCTGTTGCTGTATATTTGGAGTTTTCGTGTCTCTCTCTCATCATCATCACGGTGGCTAGGAGATGTTAACTACCTCGCCTGTTACACAAGTGGTCGTGGGTTCGATCCCGACCCTGACGATGCCTGCTGCTGTATATTTGGAGTTTGCGTGTTTCTCTCTCTCTCATCATCATCACGGTGGCTAGGAGATGTTAACTACCTCGCCTGGTGTACAGGAGGTCGTTGATTCGATTTCCCGACCCTGGCGATGCCTGTGCTGTATATTTGGAGTTTGCGTGTCTCTCTCTCTCATCATCATCACGGTGGCTAGGAGATGTTAACTACCTCGCCTGGTATACAGGAGGTCGTGGGTTCGATCCCGACCCTGATGACGCCTGCTGCTGTATATTCAGAGTTTGCTTGTTTCTCTCTCATCATCATCATCATCGGTGGATAGGAGATGTTAACTACCTCGCCTGGTGTACAGGAGGTCGTGGGTTCGATTTCCCGACCCTGACGATGCCTGCTGCTGCTGTATATTTGGAGTTTGCGTGTCTCTGTCATCATCATCACGGTGGCTAGGAGATGTTAACTACTCGCCTGGTATACAGGAGGCCGTGGGTTCGATCCCGACCCTGACGACGCCTGTTGCTGTATATTTGTCATTTTTCGATTTAAAGCTTTCGTGACTGCAGGGATTCATCTTCTTGGGAGAGCGAGAGGGGTAGAGACACACACAGAGAGAGAGAGGACACACACAGAGAAAAAGAGAGAGAGAGAGGATAGAGAAATGCGGTTATTAATTTAGTGGTAGCAGAGTCTGTGACTTTATTAATGTGAAGACTGCGAAAGCGTGGGGGTGGTGGTGGTGGTGGGTGGGTGGGTGGGGGTGACGGTGGTGGGGGCGATCGTTCAACCATTATATAAACGGAGTGGTATCTCCTGCAATCTCTCATTTACTTGATACAGCTGTCGGGCTGTGACGGTTCCACCTGAAGACGGAAGCTTGTGTTGCCTCCGAAACGTCGTGATTTTTATTTTACTTTCATTAATTTTATTTTTTTACCTACACGGTGACTTTACCAAAAAAAAACCTAAGAACCTAAGAATATAAATATACAAACACAGACATATTTTCAACCGTGATGACGGTTACAAACTGAGTAATCATTGGAAAGATGTGATTAAGCATGCAAAAAAGATTTAACTACACTTATTTGCCAATCTTATTCGACAGACAACTATTACAGGTTTACCATGTTTAGTGGTTGTCTCCCTGTCACAGGTTGATTCACAAACCGTACCTCTCCATAACAAAGGCTCACCCTCTTAAGCCTCACCTTACCATATTAATAAAAAGTATTCGGCCCTTGCCCCACCACCTCTCCAACCATTATATAAACGGAGTGGTAGCTACTGCAATCTCTCACTTACTTGATACAGCTGTCGTGGCTGTGACGGTTCCACCTGAAGACGGAAGCTTGTGTTGCTTCCGAAACGTCGTGATTTTTATTTTATTTTACTTTTATTAATTTTAATGTTTTACCTACGTGACTTTACCGAAAAACCTAAGAATATAAAAATAACGAGGGGACTGTGTTTCCATTCTCCCTCTGCCTGACTCGTCTCAGGCAGGCGGCCGATGCTTGCTGTGCTTACGTTTGTTATGATGAGGATTCTTGAATTTCGATTTAGACGGACACACAAGCAGAGAGAGACACACACAGAGGCACACAGAGAGAGAGACACACAGAGACACACAGAGAGAGACACACAGAGACACACAGAGACACACAACATAGACACAGAGAGAGAGACACACAGAGACATACAGAGAGAGACACACACAGAGGCACACAGAGAGAGAGAGAGACACAACATAGACACACAGAGACACACAGAGATACACACAGAGACACAGAGACACACAGAGAGAGACACACACACAGAGACACACAGAGAGACAGAGACACACAGAGAGAGACACACAACATAGACACACAGAGAGACACACACAGAGACACACAGAGACACAGAGAGAGACACAACATAGACACACAGAGAGAGAGACACACATAGACACACAGAGAGAGACACACACATAGACACACAGAGAGATACACAGAGAGAGACACACAGAGACACACAGAGAGAGACATACACATAGACACAAAGAGAGAGACACACAACATAGACACACAGAGAGACACACGCAGAGATACACAGAGAGAGACACACAACATAAACACACAGAGAGAGACACACAACATAGACACACAGAGAGACACACGCAGAGATACAGAGAGAGAGACACACAACATAGACACACAGAAAGAGACAACACAGAGACACACAGAGAGACACACACAGAGATACACAGAGAGAGACACAACACAGACACACAGAGAGAGACACACAACATAGACACATAGAGAGAGACACACACAGAGACACGCAGAGAGAGACTCACACAGAGACACACAGAGACACACAACATAGACACACAGAGAGACACACACAGAGATACACAGAGAGAGAGAGACACACACAGAGAGAGATACACAACATAGACACACAGAGAGAGACAACACAGAGACACACAGAGAGATAGACACAAACCACAGACACACAGAGAGAGACACACAGAGACACACATTATTTTATTGTTTCCCTGCTACGTGACTTTACCGAAAGAACCAAAAATATGATGATTCTTATTGTTGATGATTTCACTTTTTTATTATTTCACAGCGAAAAGCCCCCCCCCCNAAAAAAANTAAATAAAAATAAACAAAAAATTATCGCCGTTAAAATCTCGCCCCGGTAATTTTATCCCGATCGCGCCAATTATGACTTTAAAAATTACACGTAACGTGTGTTTACATTTTTTTTTATAAATAAGTCGTATAAACTGTTGAGTTAATAATTATAATTAGACAGAGCACCGGTAGTGGTTTCTCTTTTAAATCCTTATATTAAGTTCGCTTGCTTGCGCGCTTTCGACCGTGCAAATCTTTCGGTCGTTTTTTAACCCACTTCCCGTGATCCAATCGAGCTGACATTTTGCACACAGACTCGTTGTGCGTGACAATTTATTTTCGTGAAATTTTTTTTCCAAAATTTTACACTGTTTAGGGAAAATAAATTATATTTAATTACCAATTGCTTAATGGTGGCAGACAATCATCTGACCCATAGGTGGCAGCCATCTCAAGCCAGAGGACGAGAGGACTCTAGCCGCCACGCGTATAAAGGATTTATAGTGAAAAACTTTGTTTTTACGGGTTAATTTTTTTTATTTTGGTGTCTTCATTGCGTTCCGTGCACATGAGCCCAGACTCATCACGTCACCCAGCCAAAACTCCATCTAGGAAGAACGCCACAATAACGAAACTTTTTTTTCTTCTGGGTTCTTTCGGTAAAGTCACGTAGAAGGGAAGTAATAATTCAGACGCTGTCGCCTCGACAGACCTGGTTTTCACCTGAGGACGGCTGCTTGCGTTGTGGCCGAAACGTCGTGAGAATAATTTTATTGTGTTTATTTTTTATTATTTTATTACTTCCCTTCTACGTGACTTTACCGAAAGAACCAAGAAGATGAATCCCTGCAGTCACGAAAGAAGCTTTAAATCGAAAAAAAAGATGATGATGTTGATGATGATGTTGATGATGATGTTGATGATGATGTTGATGATGATGTTGATGATAATGTTGATGATGATGTTGATGATGTTGATGATGATGAAGTTGATGATAATGTTGATGATGATGTTGATGATGATGTTGATGTTAATGATGATCATGTTGATGATGTTCATGATGTGAATGACGCTGTCTTTCCGACAGACCTGGTTTTCACCTGAGGACGGCTGCTTGCGTTGTGGCCGAAACGTCGTGAGAATAATTTCATGATTTTTTTTATTACTTCCCTTCTACGTGACTTTACCGAAAGAACACAGAAGATGAATCCCTGCAGTCACGAAAGCTTTAAATCGAAACTTAACTTTCGTTCAGCATCAGTCATGATGCTGAACGTCTCTCACAGCGCTGCTCGCAATACTTAAATGCACCATTACCCCACCACCACCACCACCCGATTAACGGGTTAACTAACAATATCTACACGACTTCATACTGGTACGAACCTCCTGGTTACACCAGCCCACAGGGGATTATTGTGTCCGTCCGTCGTGCAGGGAGGGGCTGGGTGAGGAGGGAGGGGCTGGGTGGGGAGGGTGGGAGGGTGGGTGGGGAGGGAGGGGCTGGGTGGGGAGGGGCTGGGTGGAGGGTGGGAGGGGCTGGGTGGGAGGTGGGTCTGGGTGGGGAGGGAGGGCTGGGTGGGAGGGTGGGAGGGGCTGGGTGGGGAGGGTGGGGAGGGGCTGGGTGGGAGGGGCGGGTGGGGGGGAGGGTGGGGAGGGGCTGGGTGGGAGGGTGGGGAGGGGCTGGGTGGGGTGGNAGGGGCTGGGTGGGGAGTGGGAGGGTGGGCTGGGTGGGGAGGGGCTGGTCACCCCGTGGTGCCCTTATAAAACTCAACGTTTCACCTACTCACGCGGCTTGTGCCCGCCCTCACAGTGGGGCATATTTGCGGAATACACCACGCCGCCGTTGACCCTGGCCATTGACCGAGCAACCCGACGTTCCTACCAGCTCCCTCCGCAGGAATGTGTTTAAGTACGCGAACGGGGAAAAATCTCGGACGACGAAATCGGTTACTTGAGCACAAATCTAGAGGTGGTGTCTGAAAAAGGTCACATTTATAATAAGAAAGAAAGCTAAAGGGGGTGGAAGTTTCCGCCGCGAGAGACGTACTAAATAGAATATTATATAAGTTGGAGTGCATCTCTGCGTCTCGAAATGAGAGCATTGGATCGGGCAGAAGACACCCCAAGAGATTTGCGTTGACGATGCACCCGAAGCTTTGTTGTGCTTGTTGTGCTT
>MU249768.1:0-25000 GCA_018977245.1 Lethenteron camtschaticum | reverse complement strand
AGGTGAAATTGGTGGAATTTGTGGAATTGGTAAAATTGGTGGAAAATGTGAAATTGGTGGAAAATGTGAAAATGGTGGAATTTGTGGAATTGATGTAAATTGTGAAATTGGTGGAAAAGGTGAAATTGGTGGAATTGGTGAAATTTGTGGAATTTGTGGAATTGGTGGAAAAGGTGAAATTGGTGGACATGGTGGAATTGATGGAAATTGTGAAATTGGTGGAAAAGGTGAAATTGATGGAAAATGTGAAATTGGTGGAATTTGTGGAATTGATGGAAATTGTGAAATTGGTGGAAAAGGTGAAATTGGTGGACATGGTGGAATTGGTGGAATTTGTGAAATTGGTGGAAAAGGTGAAATTGATGGAAAATGTGAAATTGGTGGAATTTGTGGAATTGATGGAAATTGTGAAATTGGTGGAAAGGTGAAATTGGTGGACATGGTGGAATTGATGGAAATTGTGAAATTGGTGGAAAAGGTGACATTGGTGGAATTGGTGAAATTGGTGAAATTGTGAAATTGGTGGAAAATGTGAAATTGGTGAAATTGGTGGAACTGGTGGAATTGGTGGAAAAGGTGAAATTGGTGGAATTGGTGAAATTGGTGGACATGGTCGAATTTATGGAAATTGTGAAATTGGTGGAAAAGCGAAACTTCGAACTCAAAAAGTGTAAATGTTGTGGTTTCACTCTTCAACAACACCGGTATGGGGCTAAAGCTGTGAACTATTTTGTCTTTTGTCAACGTGACACTTTTTTTGCTGATTGGCCGTGTCGGGTGGTGGAGGGTTACGACACATTTATAAATAACGCGATCTTAACCCAAAAACATTTATCATGAAATTTCTACCCACGTGACTTTACCGAAAGAACCAAAGAGTATGGATTGCTGCAGTCACGAAAAGCTTCGAATCAACTCGAAAATATCTCAACGCATCTAATTTTTTTAAAATCGCATCGTTAAAATGTGGGCGTGTTTTTCTTTTTTTCTCCGTGAAAACTAGATAACTGGAATATTTGAATGAACTATAACATCTTCTTGGTTCTTTCGGTAAAGTCACGTAGAAGGGAAGTAATAAAATATAACATAATAAAATAAATTATTTTATTATGTTTTATTTTGATTATTTCTATTATTTTATTACTTCCCTTCTACGTGACTTTACCGAAAGAAGTAAGAAGATGAATCCCTGCAGTGACGAAAGCTTTAAATCGGAACTATAACATGTTATTTTTATTTTATTTTACCACGTAAGGTTAACCGAGCTGCTGGACAGCTTGTTTCATAAGGGAAACTGCGATCACAATTGATGGTCGCGTGCAAATTCATAGCAGCAGCGCTCAACGGCCGAACGCGTGATGTCGATTGCAAATGTGGAGGGAAAAGCCGGATTTTAAAAATAAAATCCACGCGATCACGGGGAGAAAGAGACACGCTGACTCCAAATATACAGCAGCAGCGTCAGGGTCGGGATCGAACCCACGACCTCCTGTATACCAGGCGAAGTAGTTAACATCTCCTATCTACCGTGATGATGATGAGAGAGAGAGACACGCAAACGCCAAATATACAGCAGCAGGCATCGTCAGGGTCGGGATCGAACCCACGACCTCCTGTATACCAGGCGAGGTAGTCAACATCTCCTAGCCACCGTGATGATGATGATGAGAGAGACACGCAAACTCCAGATATACAGCAGCAGGCGTCAGGGTCGGGATCGAACCCACGACCTCCTGTATACCAGGCGAGGTAGTCAACATCTCCTAGCCACCGTGATGATGATGAGAGAGAGAGAGACACGCAAACTCCAAATATCGCAGCAGGCTTCAGGGTAAGGGTCGAACCCACGACCTCCTGTATACCAGGCGAGGTAGTTAACATCTCCTAGCCACCGTGATGATGATGAGAGAGAGAGAGAGACACGCAAACGCCAAATATACAGCAGCAGGCATCGTCAGGGTCGGGATTGAACCCACGACCTCCTGAATACAAGGCGAGGTAGTTAACATCTCCTAGCCACCGTGATGATGATGAGAGAGAGAGACACGCGGGTAAAACCCAAATACAGCAGCAGGCGTCGTCGTCGGGATCGAACCCACGACCTCCTGAATACCAGGCGAGGTAGTTGACATCTCCTCGCCACCGTGATGATGATGAGAGAGAGAGACACGCAAACGCCAAATATACAGCAACAGGCATCGTCAGGGTCGGGATCGAACCCACGACCTCCTGCACACCAGGCGAGGTAGTTAACATCTCCTAGCCACCGTGATGATGATGTGTGTGGGTAGGTGGGGTGAGTGGGTGGGTGGGTGGGTGGTTGTGTGGGTGGGTGGGTGGTGGGTGGGGTGGGTGTGTGGGTGGGGTGTGTGGGTGGTGGGGTGGGTGGGTGGGGTGGGTGGGGTGAGTGGGTGTGTGGGTGGGTGTGTGTGTGTGGGTGTGTGGGATTAGTTGATGGATGAATTGGTGTGTTGGGGAGTGGGTTGTTGGTGGGTGTGTGGGTGGGGTGAGTGGGTGTGTGGGTGGGTGTGTGGGTGGGTGGGTGGGGTGAGTGGGTGTGTGAGTGAGGTGTGTGTGGGTGGGGTGAGTGAGTGGGTGAGTGGGTATGTAAGTGGTGTGGGTGTGTGGGTGTGTGGGTGGGTGGGTGAGTGGGTGTGTGGGTGGGTCGGTGTTGGTGTTGGTGGGGTGTGTGGGTGGGTGTGTGGGATTAGTTGATGGATGAATTGGTGTGTTGGGGAGTGGGGTTGTTGGGTGGGTGTGTGGGTGGGGTGAGTGGGTGTGTGGGTGGGTGTGTGGGTGGGTGGGTGGGTGAGTGGGTGTGTGAGTGAGGTGTGTGTGGGTGGGTGGGGTGAGTGAGTGGGTGAGTGGGTGTGTAGGTGGGTGGGTGTGTGGGTGTGTGGGTGGGTGGGGTGAGTGGGTGTGTGGGTGGGTCGGTGTTGCGTGTTGGTGGGGTGTGTGGGTGGGGTGTGTGGGATTAGTTGATGGATGAATTGGTGTGTTGGAGAGTGGGGTTGGTGGGTGTGTGGGTGGGTGTGTGGGTGTGTGGGTGGGTGGGGTGAGTGGGTGTGTGGGTGGTGGCGTTGTGCGGATTTCTTCAAGGCTCCCCCAGGGGGAATCTGACAATTTCTCTCTCTCTGTACACATTCCGCATTGCCCGCAAATCCCCGAGTCGCTTCGGTGAGGCCGCGATCCGATTTGAAGCGGCCGCGGCGGTCGAACCACGACGCTTCGATGCCCCCCCCCCCACACGCACACAGATCGCCGACCCTGCAAAAATAAAACAGACAAAGATCCCCGTGTAGCCTTAACAGACTGTTGGGGCAAGTGCTGTTTGCGAGTAGCAGCACCAATGACACACAGACAAAGACAAAGATCCCCTAGTAGCCTTAACAGAATGTTGGGGCAAGTGCTGTTTGCGAGCAGCGGCGCCTATGACACACTAAAGACAAAGATCCCCCGTGTAACCTTAGCAGACTGTTGGGGCAAGTGCTCTTAGCGAGTAGCGCCTATGAAGGCCGGCACGGCACACGAGAGGGGTGGGTGGCCAGCACCACGCCCGGCCGCCTTTGTCTCCCCAGTGGCGATGTTTACACAGCGCACCAGGTACTCATTTGAGGCCGAGTCGACCTAGACGAGTCCCAGGACTTGATTTAAGAAAATCGATACCGTGGGCGGGAATCGAACTCGGGTGGCTGGTGGCACCTTACCTGGTCAAATGAACAAATAAAATAGTTTAAGTATTCATAACAAAGGCTTTGGGTGAGATCACGTTATTTATAAATGTATTGCAACCCTCCCAACAGAGGTCTTAACCGGGTACCCGATACCCGTACCCTACCCGATACCCGGCTACCCGTACCCGGCCGGGTAGCCGTTTGCGACCCTGGTGCGGCCGGGTACGGGTACGGGTAGGCCGTGAGTCACTGGTGAGTCACCGTTTGTCACTCATTTCCCAACGTCTTGACTCTTCTCACAATTCAAGTTCCTAGAATCAACCCACCCGCGCCTGCAACGTGGCTTCATCCCAGAGGTCGCAATCGGGTACCCGATACCCGTACCCTACCCGTACCCGGCCGGGTACGTGTACGGGTAGGCCGTGAGTCACTGGTGAGTCACCGTTTGTCACTCATTTCCCAACGTCTTGTCTCTTCTCACAATTCAAGTTCCTAGAATCAACCCACCCGCGCCTGCAACGTGGCTTCATCCCAGAGGTCGCAATCAGGTACCCGATACCCGTACCCTACCCGTACCCGGCTACCCTATCCGATACCCGTACCCTACCCGATACCCGTACCCTACCCGGTACCCTACCCGATACCCGTACCCTACCCGATACCCGGCTACCCGTACCCGGCCGGGTATGGGTCCGGGTACCCGTTTGCGACCCTGGTGCGGCCGGGTACGGGTAGGCCGTGAGTCACTGGTGAGTCACCGTTTGTCACTCATTTCCCAACGTCTTGTCTCTTCTCACAATTCAAGTTCCTAGAATCAACCCACCCGCGCCTGCAACGTGGCTTCATCCCAGAGGTCGCAATCAGGTACCCGATACCCGTACCCTACCCGTACCCGGCCGGGTACGGGTAGGGTACGGGTATCGGGTACGGCCGGGTACGGGTACCCGTTTGCGACCTGGTGCGGCCGGGTACGGGTAAGGAATCAAAACCCGTTTGCGACCTCTACCTCCCACTACCCGACACGGCAAATCAGTAAGAATTGAGTTGCGTTTAAGAGTGAATCGACAACATTTGGTATTTGAGTTGTTCGACGTTTCGCTAAGCAATCACAAGCGGCATCTTCAGGTGGGCGATTTGGCAGAATCGTGAAATCCATCCGCTTTGTTTCCGATTTTAATTGGTTGCCGGATGACGTCATCGTTGTTGAAACCCGTCACGTTTTGAGATCAGAGGCAGAGGTGGCAGGGAGTGAGGGGGGGGGTATTGTAATTATATAATAGATTATTAATCAGTTAATTAGCATGTGACTCCTCCATAAGGAATTGCAAAATGTGTTGTGCATTGCTTAAGTATTCTGCAAGTTTTTCTCTCTCCCCGCATCGCTAAAATCAAACGTTGCCGTGGTACGTTTGATAATTATCAGATAATTAACTGATGTTTAATAGTGGTTTGACTTTTGATTCATGATACATTTTATTCATGTAACCCTTTTGCTGATATTTAAAGTGTTACATGAACGGGACCGGTGACATTTTATCATGGAAAGCAACGAAAAACACATGAAATACCTAGTTTTAAAATTTTTCAGTAAAACTCTACTACCTACACAATACACATAGACGTAGAATTTGAACAAAACGTTAAATATCTTGGGAACAGTTAGCCAGTGAGTTGTTTTAATTGTCATTTGAATTCAGCGCGTCAACATCCACAACAGACAGGAACTTTCACCTCTAAAGCGGACGATGTCTATAAAAAGATAAATGTAGACCAGTGGAATGTAATCCTTCTAGATTTGAAGCTTCGTGACTGCAAGGATTCATACTCTTGGGTTTTTTCGGTAAAGTCAAGTAGGAATAAAAAATAAAAAATAAAAAAATTTGTATCCTCTTAGTTTTTTCGGTAAAGTCAAATCGAGAATAAATATATAATAATAGAAATAAAATGATAAATCACGACGTTTCGGAGGCAACGCAAGCTTCCTTCATCAGGTGTAAAAAAGTCGTGATTTTTATTTTATTTTTATTATTATTTCTATTATTTTATTATTTATTTCTATTTTTTATTTTTTATCATTTACTTATTTTTACCCACGTGACTTTACCGAAAAAACCGAAGAGTATGAATGTAATCCTGCTTGTTTGCGCGTGGTCAGATCTGTGTAACTCACAAGCGGGATACGATCCTCAAAGGGGCTTACGCATCAAGAATCTGCATCTGTGTGCCCGCGTGTGAGTTGTAAGGGGCAGATCTTCTTGCTTTTTCGGTAAAGTCACGTAGAAGGGAAATAATGAAATAATACAAATAAAACATAATAAAATTTCGATTTAAAGCTTTCGTGACTGCAGGGATTCATCTTCTTGGTTCTTTCGGTAAAGTCACGTAGAAGGGAAGTAATAAATAATAAAAATAAAACATAATAAAATTTCGATTTAAAGCTTTCGTGACTGCAGGGATTCATCTTCTTGGTTCTTTCGGTAAAGTCACGTAGAAGGGAAGTAATAAAATAATAAAATAAAACATAAAATAATTCTCACGACGTTTCGGCTACAACGCAAGCAGCCGTCTTCAGGTGAAGAATGAGACACTACCAAGCTCGGAGCTTATATATAAGCTGGGTTGGAGGTGGAAGAAGAGCGCCTTAACAAAAAGAATGTGCACATCAAGAGGAATTTAGCATATGCATGGGAAATGCGTAGGAGGTGGGCGGGGGGTTTCAAAGTCATATTATGCCCATGCATTATGCAGGATCAGCAGCACCAAAAGGAGGGGGCAGGGGGTAGCATTAACAAAGGGAGGGAATGTTAATAGAATGTAGAAGCAATGAAACATGTGAATGGGAGAACGATGGAAGGGCCTGGTCACGTTGACTCACGTGGAGTTGATCCGATAGGAATGAGAGTTGAGTGTGGAGTTGCGATGCTGTTGGGGAAATCTCCCTGGACATTCAGAACCAAGTTGATCGCAGGGTTAATTAATGAGCCAAGTCTGTCTCTGTGTGTAACTTGGGGAGGAAGAGGCTGATCATTGCAACTCACGTAGAGTTGATCTGATACGAATGAGAGTTGAGCGTGGAGTAGCGATGCTGTTGGGGAAATCTCCCTGGACATTCAGAACCACGTTAATCGCAGGGTTCATTAACGAGCTAAGTCTGTCTCTCTGTGTGTAACTCGGAGTGGAAGAGGCTGGTCATTGCAACTCATGTGGAGTTGATCCGATACGAATGAGAGTTGAGCGTGGAGTTGTGATGCTGTTGGGGAAATCTCCCTGGACATTCAGAACCACGTTAATCGCAGGGTTCATTAACGAGCTAAGTCTGTCTCTCTGTGTGTAACTCGGAGTGGAAGAGGCTGGTCATTGCAACTCATGTGGAGTTGATCCGATACGAATGAGAGTCGAGTGTGAAGTAGCGATGCTGTTGGGGAAATCTCCCTGGACATTCAGAACCACGTTAATCGCAGGGTTAATTAACGAGCTAAGTCTGTCTCTGTGTGTAACTCGGAGTGGAAGGGGCTGGTCATTGCAACTCACGTGGAGTTGATCCGATACGAATGAGAGTCGAGTGTGGAGTAGCGATGCTGTTGGGGAAATCTCCCTGGACATTCAGAACCACGTTAATCGCAGGGTTCATTAACGAGCTAAGTCTGTCTCTGTGTGTAACTCGGGGTGGAATGGGCTGGTCATTGCAACTCACGTGGAATTGATCCGATACGAATGAAAGTCAAGCATGGAGTTGCGATGCTGTTGGAGAATCGCCCTGGAGATTCAGAACCACGTTCATCGCAGGGTTCATTAACGAGCTAAGTCTGTCTCTGTGTGTAACTCGGGGTGGAATGGGCTGGTCATTGCAACTCACGTGGAATTGATCCGATACGAATGAAAGTCAAGCATGGAGTTGCGATGCTGTTGGAGAATCGCCCTGGAGATTCAGAACCACGTTCATCGCAGGGTTCATTAACGAGCTAAGTCTGTCTCTGTGTGTAACTCGGAGTGGAAGCGGCTGGTCATTGTATCTCGCGTGGACTTGATCCGGTACGAATGAGAGTCGAGCGCGGAGTTGCGATGCTGTTGGAGTCCCACCCTGGACATTCAGAACCACGTTTATCGCAGGGTTATTTAACGAGCTAAGTCTGTCTCTGTGTGTAACTCGGAGTGGAAGGTGCTGGTCATTGCGACACGTTTGGACTTTAATCCGATACGAATGAGAGTTGAGCGCGGAGTTGCGATGCTGTTGGGGAAATCTCCCTGGACATTCAGAACCAAGTTGATCGCAGGGTAAATTAACGAGCCAAGTCTGTCTCTGTGTGTAACTTGGGGTGGAAGGGGCTGGTCATTGCGACTCACGTGAACTCGGATCCGATACGAATGAGAGTTGAGCGTGGAGTTGGGGAAATCTCCCTGGACATTCAGAACCACGTTGATTGCAGGATTAATTAACGAGCCAAGTCTGTCTGTGTGTGTAACTTGGGGTGGAAGGGGCTGGTCATTGTAACTCACGTAAACTTTAATCCGATACGAATGAGAGTTGAGCGCGGAGTTGCGATGCTGTTGGAGACTCGTCCTTGGAGGATAAACAAAGTAAAAACTGGGCCACGTTGATCAAAAAGGAAAATCTCAAAAAAGAAACGTGGCAGGACAACGACCCGAACGATAATGAATAATTTGCAAAAGATGCAAAAGTTTTTATGTTTATTAATTCATTCGTCTGTGCATTCATTCGTGCTTGTTTGGCCCTTGACAGCCGCCCGTTGGCTTAGGGACCGCGAAATGAAAAATGAAAAAGCATTCCGCGTACGGATGCACGAACGCACACACGCACAGACACACACGCGTACGTGCGACTAAGAAGTGACAGGGACGTAATTGCACTCATCCACCCACCCACTCACCCACTCACCCACTCACCCACCCACTCACCACCCACCCACCCACTCATCCACCCACCCACTCACCCACTCACCCACTTACTCATCCACCCACTCACCCACCCACCCACTCACCCACCCACTCACCCACCCACTCACCCACCCACCCACCACTCATCCACCCACCCACTCACCCACTCACCCACTTACTCATCCACCCACTCACCCACCCACCCACTCACACACACACACACACCCACTCACCCACTCACCCACTCACCCACCCACTCATCCACCACCCACTCACCCACCCACCCACTCATCCACCCACCCACTCACCCACCCACTCATCCACCCACCTACTTACTCACCCACTCACCCACTCACTCATCTACCCACTCACCCACACACCCACTAACCCACTCACCCACCCACCCACCCACTCACCCACCCACTCACACACACACCCACTCACCCACTTACCATCCACCCACTCACTCACCCACCCACCCACTCACTCACCCACCCACTCACTCATCCACCCACTCACCCACTTACCCACTCACCCACCTACACACCCACTCACCCACACACCCACCAACTCACCCACCCACTCACTTACCCATCCACTCACTCACTCATCCACCCACCCACTCACTCACCCACACACTCACTCATCCACCCACTTACCCACTCACCCACTTACCCACTCACCCATCCACTCACTCATTCATCCACCCACCCACTCACTCACCCACACACTCACTCATCCACTCACTCACCCACTCACCCACTCACCTACCCACCCACTCACCCACTCAACCACCACCCACCACCCACTCACTCACTCACCCACCCACTCACCCACCCACTCACCCACCCACCAACACACCCACCCATCCACACACAACCACACAGCAAACCCCTTGCACACATTTCACTTAAATGTTTTCCTTCCGACATGTTTCTGGAAGCCGTCGCGAGAGACCGGGGCCGAGCGATGCCAAAACGGTGACATGGGCACCAACGAAATTGAATCCGTGGATAAGTCGTGGTCGCTGATACCACAACAGCAGCAGCAGCAGCGTCGCACCAATGCACAAACACCACCCCAAACCCCCAATCCTCACCAAAACCTCACCTCACCCCGCCTCCGCTCACGGCTGCCAAAAAAAGACAGAGTCGTTTAAAACACATTTTAAAAATGTGTTTTTGCTCACCCAGAGAGATGAAACATATGTACGTACAAGGGAGTCATCTACTTAAGAATATTCGACTTTCAGAAATACGAACAAACCTGCCCGTATGTTATGTAGATGCCACGTGAAGAACCAGTGGCATCTACATCTACAGAACGTGAAGAACCAGTGGCATCTACATCTACAGAACATGAAGAACCAGTGGCATCTACATCTGCAGAACGTGAAGAACCAGTGACATCTACATCTGCAGAACGTGAAAAACCAGTGACATCTACATCTGCAGAACGTGAAGAACCAGTGGCATCTACATCTGTATAATGTGAAGAACCAGTGGCATCTACATCTACAGAACGTGAAGAACCAGTGGCATCTACATCTGCAGAACACGAAGAACCAGTGACATCTACATCTGCAGAACGTGAAGAACCAGTGGCATCTACATCTGCAAAACGTGAAGAACCAGTGGCATCTACATCTGCAGAACGTGAAGAACCAGTGGCATCCACATCTGCAGAACATGAAGAACCAGTGGCATCTACATCTGCAAACGTGAAGAACCAGTGGCATCTACATCTGCAGAACATGAAGAACCAGTGGCATCTACATCTGCAGAACATGAAGAACTAGTGGCATCTACATCTGCAGAACGTGAAGAACCAGTGGCATCTACATCTGCAGAACGTGAAGAACCAGTGGCATCTACATCTGCAGAACGTGAAGAACCAGTGGCATCTACATCTGCAGAACGTGAAGAACCAGTGGCATCTACATCTGCAGAACGTGAAGAACCAGTGGCATCTACATCTGCAGAACGTGAAGAACCAGTAGCATCTACATCTGCAGAACGTGAAGAACCAGTGGCATCTACATCTGCAGAACGTGAAGAACCAGTGGCATCTACATCTGCAGAACATGAAGAGCCAGTGGCATCTACATCTGCAGAACAAGAATCAGTGGCATCTACATCTGCAGAACGTGAAGAACCAGTGGCATCTACATCTGCAGAACGGATGGCATCTACATCTGCAGAACGTTTAGAACCAGTGACATCTGCAGAACGTTTAGAACCAGTAGCATCTACATCTGCAGAAGGTGAAAAACCAGTTGCATCTACATCTAAAGAACATGAAGAACCAGCGGCATCTACATCTGCAGAGCGTGAAGAACCAGTGGCATCTACATCTGCAGAACGTGAAGAACCAGTGACATCTACATCTGCAGAACGTGAAGAACCAGTGGCATCTACATCTACAGGTGAAGAACCAGTGGCATCTACATCTGCAGGTGAAGAACCAGTGGCATCTACATCTACAGGAGATTATACAACTTTTAAAGCCATTCTCCGTGTTTAGTGTACATGGCCCTGCAACGTGATTGGAATGGACAGGAGTCAAGTTGGTCTCACGAACAAATCGATTTACAAACATACCTCTCGGATCTGACTTTGTTCCTAACTAGAGTCCCCATTTGATGAACTTCTTTCGCGCCGTACGTAGCCAAGCGTGCTAAACGGACGACTGTGTGTGTGTGTTTGGACTTCTTTCACACCGTACGCAGCCAAGCGTGCTAAACGGACGACTGTGTGTGTGTGTTTGGACTTCTTTCACACCGTACGTAGCCAAGCGTGCTAAACGGACGACTGTGTGTGTGTGTTTGGACTTCTTTCACACCGTACGTATACAACCGTGTCCAATCTCCAATGCAACCGACCTCGTGTTTGTGTGAACCCCCTTGGCACGCCCCCCCCCACTCAGCCCCCCACTCAGCCCCCCACTCCCTAAGCCCCCCCCACTCAGCCCCCCACTCAGCCGCCACTCCCTAAGCCCCCCCCACTCAGCCCCCACTCAGCCCCCACTCCCTAAGCCCCCCCACTCAGCCCCCCACTCAGCCCCCCACTCCCTAAGCCCCCCCCACTCAGCCCCACTCAGCCCCCCACTCCCTAAGCCCCCCCACTCAGCCCCCACTCAGTCTCCCACTCCCTAAGCCCCCCCACTCAGCCCCCACTCAGTCCCCCACTCCCTAAGCCCCACTCAGCCCCCACTCAGCCCCCACTCCCTAAGCCCCCCCCACTCAGCCCCCACTCAGCCCCCACTCCCTAAGCCCCCCCCACTCAGCCCCCCACTCAGTCCCCACTCCCTAAGCCCCCCCCCACTCAGCCCCCCACTCAGCCCCCCACTCCCTAAGCCCCCCCCACTCAGCCCCCACTCAGCCCCCCACTCCCTAAGCCCCCCCCCACTCAGCCCCCACTCAGCCCCCACTCCCTAAGCTCCCCCCCACTCAGCCCCCCACTCAGTCCCCCATCCCTAAGCTCCCCCCCACTCAGCCCCCACTCAGCCCCCACTCCCTAAGCCCCCTCCCACTCAGCCCCCACTCAGTCCCCCACTCCCTAAGCTCCCCCCACTCAGCCCCCCACTCAGTCCCCCACTCCCTAAGCCCCCCCACTCAGCCCCCCACTCAGTCCCCCACTCCCTAAGCCCCCTCCCACTCAGCCCCCACTCAGTCCCCCACTCCCTAAGCCCCCCCCCACTCAGCCCCCCACTCAGTCCCCCACTCCCTAAGCTCCCCCCACTCAGCCCTCACTCAGCCCCCACTCCCTAAGCCCCCCCCCACTCAGCCCCCACTCAGTCCCCCACTCCCTAAGCCCCCCCACTCAGCCCCCCACTCAGTCCCCCACTCCTAAGCCCCCCCCACCACTCAGCCCCCACTCAGCCCCCCACTCCCTAAGCCCCCCCCACACTCAGCCCCCACTCAGTCCCCCACTCCCTAAGCCCCCCCCCCACTCAGCCCCCACTCAGCCCCCACTCCCTAAGCCCCCCCCACTCAGCCCCCCACTCAGTCCCCCACTCCCTAAGCCCCCCCCACCACTCAGCCCCNACTCAGCCCCCACTCCTAAGCCCCCCCCACACTCAGCCCCCCACTCAGTCCCCCACTCCCTAAGCCCCCCCCACTCAGCCCCCACTCAGTCCCCACTCCCTAAGCCCCCCCCACCACTCAGCCCCCCACTCAGCCCCCCACTCCCTAAGCCCCCCCCACTCAGCCCCCCACTCAGTCCCCACTCCCTAAGCCCCCCCCACCACTCAGCCCCCCACTCAGCCCCCACTCCCTAAGCCCCCCCACACTCAGCCCCCCACTCAGTCCCCCACTCCCTAAGCCCCCCCCACTCAGCCCCCCACTCAGCCCCCCACTCCCTAAGCCCCCCACTCAGCCCCCCCTCAGCCCCACTCCAGCCCCCCCCCACTCAGCCCCCACTCAGTCCCCCACTCCCTAAGCCCCCCCCCACTCAGCCCCCACTCAGCCCCCACTCCCTAAGCCCCCCTCCCACTCAGCCCCCCACTCAGCCCCCCACTCCCTAAGCCCCCCCCTTCTTCCCCTCCAAGTTGTAAACCATTTGATTTGCTTTAATTGCCCTAACACGCGGTCATTAACGTGGACGCTGACGTGTTAATTGAACACGGTGTGTGTCTGTGTGGGTTTTTTTTACATTTCTTCAAGTAATCATTGCTAATCGCTGTTCGCGCGTAATGTTAATGGACTAAGAGTGACGATTTGTTTGTGTGTGTGCGCGTGTGTTGTGGGTAGTGCTCGGGTTTTTAAATAAAACTCAACTATTTTTGATAATTGTTTTTTTGCCCTTCTATCTGGCAACAAAACTGGCACCTTTTTTCAAGGAGTCATGTTTGCATAGACCACAATACCTGCAGTCGTAATGCAAACAAAAAACAACTCTGATAATGTATGCACTGTCCTTGAAGTTGATTGGTCCACACCCGAGACAGCTTTCCTTAGAGCCCAGTCTCACATGGTGTTGGACCAGATGACGCCAAAAGGCGCACAACTCAAAGACAGCGCACCATCAGAGTATGAGAACTCGGGTAAAGCATTTGCACCATTGGTACCTCATTTTCTAGAAGAAAAAATATGTTTTTTTTTACCCTTCTATCTGGCAAAAAACTGACCTTTTTTCAAGGAGTCATGTTTGCATAGACCACAATACCTGCAGTCATAATGCAAACAAAAAACATAACTCTGATAATGTATGCATAGTGCGCCTTTTGGCGTCATCTGGTCCAACACCATGTGAGACTAGGCTCTAAGGAAAAGCTGTCTCGGGTGTGGACCAATCAACTTCAAGGACAATGCATACATTATCAGAGTTGTGTTTTTTGTTTGCATTATGACTGCAGGTATTGTGGTCTATGCAAACATGACTCCTCGTAAAAAGGTGTCAGTTTGGTTGCCAGATAGAAGGGTAAAAAAACAAATATCATATTTTTTACTGGCAAATGAGGTTCCAATGGTGGTAAACTCGTTTTGTTTTCATTCTATGAAGTGAGCTGCAACACGGCACTTTTTCAGGCTAGGGCAAACGAAAACTCAACGCGATGTGGGCTCCATCATCATCACCACCATCACACATTTATAACAGCAGCCAACTCCCTCTCTAAACGCGTGACGTTGATTCTAAATGTTGGAGGTAGTGGGGGGGGAAACCCGGAGAACAATCCACGCGACCACGGGAGACAGAGAGAGACACGCAAACCCAAATATACAGCAACAGGTATCGTCAGGGTCGGATTGAACCCACGACCTCCTGTATACCAGGCGAGGTAGTTAACATCTCCTAGCCACCGTGATGATGATGAGAGACACACATATTCTAAATATACAGCAGCAGGCATCGTCAGGGTCGGGATCGAACCCACGACCTCCTGTATACCAGGCGAGGTTGTTAACATCTCCTAGCCACCGTGATGATGATGAGAGACACACATATTCTAAATATACAGCAGCAGCAGTCAGAGTCGTGATCGAACCCACGACCTCCTGTATACCAGGCGAGGTTGTTAACATCTCCCAGCCACCGTGATGATGATGAGAGAGAGAGACGCAAACTCCAAATATACAGCAGGCGTCGTCTGGATCGAACCCACGACCTCCTGTATACCAGGCGAGGTAGTTAACATCTCCCACCCACCATGGCACCCGACCTCGATGAGTCTCAAGGCTCCGTCTACGGGAGGGTCCTGCCACAAGCTCTTTGTGAAAGATGCGACCCACAATCCCAGCAGCACCTACGGCAAGAGGAAAGGGTGGGTGGTCAGCACCACGCCGGGCCGCCTTTGTCTCTCCAGCTACCGTGATTACTACACACGTCACCACGACGCTTGTGCCAGGCCACGTGCACCTTGAGGCCACGTGAAGTGTCGAACGCCCGCTGGGCAGGAGGTCACGGGGCAGACCCAGCAGGTGCCACGGGTCGACTGACTGAGATGACCGAGATGACTGGCTGATTGATGCACCACCTGTGCCCCCTACTGTGCCGACTTGCTGTGCTTTATCCACCCGGCGTTAGGCTCGTTGTTGTGAGCGTCGCTCCTCCGCCCTCCGTTGTTGTTGGAGGGCGACTGCCTCCAACTGCCCAGTAGCAGCGTCCTTCACGAACCTCCTCCACAGAGAAAGACCCACTCGTAAACCCACACACATATGCTTGCGTTTGAACTCGCATATTCGCGGTCACTCACATAGAGATTGGGATCGAGTTTGCATGAACGGTTTATTTTATTTATTTTTACGGAGGTGGGTGCGTTGGGGGGGTAGGATCTTTGAATGCCAAGATAGATGCAATTATTTAGTATTTACAATGAATCCAATTAAGTAGATTAGCGCCTGCCGTTTGTATTTCGCGAGAGATCTGATGGGGTTTTTAATGGGTTGTTTNGTTATGAGGGTCGATGTATTCCGCGGGTCTTGCTTCCGTTTAATTCCGCTGGAATAAATTATTGAGAGCGTGATGATGCGTGCGTGTGTGTGGCGTGTGTGTGTGTGTGTGACACTGTGNCGTGTGTCTGTGTGACACTGTGTGTGTGTCTGTGTGACACTGTGTGTGTGTGTGTGACACTGTGTGTGTGTCTGTGTGACTGTGTGTGTGACACTGTGTGTGTGTGTGTGACACTGTGTGTGTGTCTGTGTGTGTGTGCGTGTGTGTGTGTGGCGTGTGTGTGTGTGTGACACTGTGTGTGTGTGGCGTGTGTATGTGTGTGACACTGTGTGTGTGTCTGTGTGACACTGTGTGTGTGTGTGACACTGTGTGTGTGTGTGTGTGACACTGTGTGTGTGTGTGTGACACTGCGTGTGTGTGTGGCGTGTGTGTGTGTGTGGCGCTGTGTGTGTGTGTGACACTGTGTGTGTGTCTGTATGACACTGTGTGTGTCTGTGGCGTGTGTGTGTGTGGCGTGTGTGTGTGTGTGACACGTGTGTGTGTGTGGCGTGTGTATGTGTGTGACACTGTGTGTGTGTGTGTGTGTGTGTGTGTCTGTGTGACACTGTGTGTGTGTGTGTGTGACACTGTGTGTGTGTGTGTGTGTGACATGTGTGTGTGTGTGGCGCTGTGTGTGTGTTGNCGTGTGTGTGTGTGTGTGACACTGTGTGTGTGGCGTGATGATGTGTGTGACACTGTGTGTGTGTGTGTGTGTGTGTGTGACACTGTGTGTGTGNCGTGTGTGTGTGTGACACTGTGTGTGTGTCTGTGTGACACTGTGTGTGTGTGTGTGACACTGTGTGTGTGTGTGTGTGACACTGTGTGTGTGGTGTGACACTGTGCGTGTGTCTGTGTGACACTGTGGACGTGTGTCTGTGTGACACTGTGTGTGTGTGTGTGACATGTGGTGTGTGTGTACACTGTATGTGTGTGNCGTGTGTGTGTGTGACACTGTGTGTGTGTGTGTGTGACACTGTGTGTGTGTGTGGCGTGTGTGTGTCTGTGTGACACTGTGTGTGTGACACTGTGTGTGTGTCTGTGTGACACGTGTGTGTGTCGTGTGTGTGACACTGTGTGTGTCTGTGTGACACTGTGTTGTGTGGCGTGTGTGTNTGACACTGTGTGTGTGTGGCGTGTGTGTGTGTGTATGTGTGTGTGTGTGCACGTGTGTGTGTGTCTGTGTGTGTGTGACACTGTTGTGTGTGGCGTGTGTGTCACTGTGTGTACNCTGTGTGTGTGTGTCGGTGNGTGTGTGCACTGTGTGTGTGTGGCTGTGTGTGCTGTTCGCACTGTGTGTGTGTGACNTGTGTGTTGNCGTGGGGAGCGGTGGTGCAGCGGTTAGCGCACTGCGCAACGAACCAGGCGACCCGGGTTCGATTCCCGCTCACGGCCAACACCAGTGACGATTGTCTGAACCGGTCCTGGGCCTCCTCGCCTAGGTCAACTCAGCCTCAAATTAGCAACCTGGTGCGGTGTGTAAACATCGACACTGGGGAGACAAAGGCCCGGGCGTGGTGCTGGCCACCCACCCCCTCGTGTGCCGTGCCGGCCTTAATACGCGCTACTCGCTAACAGCACTTGCCCTACAGTCTGTTGCAAGCTACACGGGGGATCTTTGTCTTCATCTGCTTCCGGGCGCTAAAATAAATCGAATCGAGAGGGTTAAAAAGAGAAGAAAATAAAAGTTAGACAATAAAATTTAAGAGTTCCCAAGTAAGTGAAAATATAACGAAAATAATATTATTATTATTCATACAGATGCATGCGGTTCTGACAAGGATGGCAAGAACGGCATCGTCCGAATATTAAACCATACTCAGCATGCATTCCGTTGAGCCACGTGCTGAGTCGGGATTCAAGTTGTAACATAGAGACCCATAGAGATGCATAGAGACACATAGAGATACATAGAGACCCATAGATATACATAGAGACCCATAGAGGCCCATAGAGATACATAGAGATGCATAGAGACCCATAGAGATACATAGAGACACATAGAGATGCATAGAGACCCATAGATATGCATAGAGACCCATAGAGACCCATAGAGATGCATAGATACCCATTGAGATACATAGAGATACATAGAGATACATAGAGATGCATAGAGACCCATAGAGATGCATAGAGACCAATAGAGACCCATCGAGATACATAGAGACCCATAGAGTTACATAGAGACCCATAGAGTTACATAGAGACCCATATATTCTTTGAGATGCATAGAGACCCATAAATAGAAATACACAGAGATACATAAAGACCCATAGAGATACATAGAGACCCATTGAGATGCATAGAGACCCACAGAGAGGGGAGAGGCAGGAGAGTGCGTGGAGGGGAGTGGAGTGAGATGAGAGGGGAGAGGCAGGAGAGTGCGTGGAGGGGAGTGGAGTGAGATGAGAGGGGAGAGGCAGGAGAGAGCGTGGAGGGAGTGGAGTGGAGTGAGATGAGAGGGGAGAGGCAGGAGAGAGCGTGGAGGGGAGGGAGTGAGATGAGAGGGAGAGTAGGAGAGAGCGTGGAGGGGAGGGAGTGAGATGAGAGGGAGAGGCAGGAGAGAGCGTGGAGGGGAGTGGAGTGAGATGAGAGGGCAGGAGAGTGCGTGGAGGGGAGGGAGTGAGATGAGAGGGGAGAGGCAGGGAGTGCGTGGAAGGGAGTAGAGTGAGATGAGAGGGAGAGAGGCAGGAGAGAGCGTGGAGGGAGTAGAGTGAGATGAGAGGGAGAGTAGGAGAGTGCGTGGAGGGGAGTGGAGTGAGATGAGAGGGGAGAGGCAGGAGAGTGCGTGGAGGGGAGTGGAGTGAGAGGGGAGTGGAGTGAGATGAGAGGGAGAGGCAGGAGAGTGGAGTGAGATGAGATGGGAGAGAGGCAGGAGAGAACGCAACCTGTCGAGTTGAAGCATGAATCATCCCATCGGCATTTTCGGATGATTCTGTGCAACAATTAATCTCGGCGCCCATGCATTACTCCCCGGCGCGAGTAATATGCAAAACAAAACGACAATGCTCCTCTGTGGAGCATCAACATACCTCTGGGGCAAGTGTTGTTAGTCAGTAGCAGCAGGAGCAGCACCTGTGAAGGCCGGCACGGCACACGAGGGGGTGGGTGGACAGCATCACGCATCAACACACACACACAGCAATATGCACCAAGGCCGTAGCCATGCAGTCAACATTGTGGGGGGACAAAATCTTTCAGGGGGTCTGGGGTCCCACCTCCCCAGAAAAAAAATCTAAATTTGAAAACTAATTTCCTGCCATTTTCTGCCTAAAATATGAAAAAAATCACTAACAGAGGATGGACTTTTTATTTATTTTTTACAATTAAATTTAATAGTGTTATTGTATTACATCGCTCTGTCTTTTTTTTACCTTTTCTTGTTTCATCGTATGTAATTGCAGAGATTAGGGATTAATAAAGCACAACCATAACTACAATCACACAAACAGAAATCTATTTTATCGCAATCTATTGTGCGGGGGAGGGGGTCATTTTGAGCAAATTTATTATTATTACCGCCTTGATATGCACAGACACAAAGACAAAGATCTCACCAATCCCGTGTAGCCTTCGCATACTGCTGGGGCAAGTGCTGTTAGCGAGTAGCAGCGCCTATAACACACAAAGACAAAGATCCCCCGTGTAGCCTTCACAGACTGTTGGGGCAAGTGCTGTTAGCGAGTAGCAGCGCCTATAACACACAAAGACAAAGATCCCCCGTGTAGCCTTCACAGACTGTTGGGGCAAGTGCTGTTAGCGAGTAGCAGCGCCTATAACACACTAAAGACAAATACCCGTGAATTAAAGACAGTGGGCAAGTGCTGTTTGCGAGTAGCAGCGCTATAACACACTAAAGACAAAGATCCCCCGTGTAGCCTTGACAGATTGTTGGGGCAAGTGCTGTTTGCGAGTAGCAGCGCCTATAACACACTAAGACAAAGATCCCCGTGTAGCCTTCACAGACTGTTGGGGCAAGTGCTGTTTGCGAGTAGCAGCGCCTATAACACACTAAAGACAAAGATCCCCCGTGTAGCCTTGACAGACTGTTGGGCAAGTGCTGTTTGCGAGTAGCAGCACCAATGACACACAGACAAAGATCCCCCGTGTAGCCTTCACAGACTGTTGGGGCAAGTGCTGGTAATGAGTAGCAGCGCCTATAACACACTAAAGACAAAGACCCCCCGTGTAGCCTTCACAGACTGTGGGGCAAGTGCTGGTATTGAGCAGCTATGAAGGCCGGCACGGCACACGAGGGGTGGGTGGCCAGCACCACGCCCGGCCGCCTTTGTCTCCCCAGTGGCGATGTTTACTACACCACCGCACTAGGTACTCGTTTGAGGCTGAGTCGACCTAGGGAGGCCCAGGACCGGTTCAGATAATCGTCGCCGGTGTTGGCCGTGAGCGGGAATCGATCTCGTGACCACTACCGATTACCACAATCACCACCACCACAATAATCGTATTGATTTGAAGCTTTCGTGACTGCAGGGATCCATACTCGTTGTTTCTTTCGGTAAAGTCACGTGGGTAGAAATAAAATAAAAATATGATAAATAAAATAGTTGTATTTTATTTCTACCTACGTGACTTTACCGAAAGAACCAACGAGAATTATCTTATTCTTTTGTTGATTTGAAGTTTTCGTGACTGCAGGAATCCAAACTCGTTGTTTCTTTCGGTAAAGTCACGTGGGTAGAAATAAAATAAAACTATTTTATTTATCTTTTTTTTTCTTCTACCTACATGACTTTACCGAATGAAACAAAGAGTATGAGAATGGCCAACTCCTCTCTAACTACGTGACGTTGATTCTAAATGTTGGATGTAGTGGGGGGAGAGGAACCCGGAGAACAATCCACGCGACCACGGGAGACAAAGAGAGACACGCAAACTACAAATCTACAGCAGCAGGCATCGTCAGGGTCGGGATCGAACCCACGACCTCCTGTATACCAGGCGAGGTAGTTAACATCTCCTAGCTACCGTAGTGATGATGATGAGAGAGAGACACGCAAACTCCAAATATACAGCAGCAGGCATCGTCAGGGTCGGGATCGAACCCACGACCTCCTGTACACCAGGCGAGGTAGTTAACATCTCCTAGCTACCGTAGTGATGATGATGATGAGAGAGACACGCAAACTCCAAATATATAGCAGCAGGCATCGTCAGGGTCCGGATCGAACCCACGACTTCCTGCGGTCCAGGCGAGGTAGTTAACATCTCCTAGCCACCGTGATGATTATGATGATGATGAGAGAGAGCGAGAGACACACAAACTCCAAATATACAGCAGCAAAGCATCGTCAGTTTCGGGATCGAACCCACCACCTCCTGTGTACCAGGTGAGGTAGTTAACATCTCCTAGCCACCGTGATGATGAGAGAGACACGGAAACGAACCATTCGCCCTCATGTATACCAGGCGAGGTAGTTAACATCTCCTAGCCACCGTGATGATGAGAGAGAGAGAGAGACGCAAACTCCAAATATACAGCAGCAGGCGTCAGGTTCGGGATCGAACCCACGACCTCCTGCATACCAGGCGAGGTAGTTAACATCTCCTCCGGCACGGCCACCCCCCTGTACGTAAAATGTAATTCTCGAGGCGAACAGAATAACGAGGCAGACAGAGACCACAGCGTTGGCAGTGGCAGGTGGCTCCGATCGTGTATTCATGAGCTGGTTTGGGGTGTGGGGGGGGTTTCACAAGAGCCTGGATTGTTTGCCCCCTGCCTCGGCACGTTGCAGGCTGAACGTTCGTTTAACGTTCGTTAAACGTTCGCAGGGAGCCGCTGTTGGTGATGCACGGCGTTCTCTGGGTGATTTGGAAGCGCCGTGCGGTGATTGAACCGTTTGAGATGGGATATTCACCAAGTCTGATGCAGCCTATAAACCCCGCCAGCACCGCCACCACTACCACCACCACCACCCCCACCACCCCAACCACCACCACTACACCACCACCACCCACTCCACCACCACCACCACACCACCCCCACCACCACCACCCCAACCACCACCACTACCACCACCACCCCCCCAACCACCACCACTACCACCACCACCACCCACTCCACCACCACCACCACCACCACCCCCACCACCACCACCCCAACCACCACCACTACCACCACCACCCAATCCACCACCACCACCCCCACCACCACCACTCCCACCACCACCACCCAACCACCACCACTACCACCACCACCACCCACTCCACCACACACTCCACAACCACCCCCACCACTACCACCACCATCTCCACCACCACAATCGATCCAGCTGGTTAAACCCAGGATGGATCGTAGGCAGGCCAGCCTAAATGTTTCTAACCAGTGAAGATGCTCCATTAGGGGGGTCCACGTTTCGCAAGCGTAGAGAAGGGAGGGAATGACTGTGGCCGAGAAGACCTGAAGCTTCGTGTGGAGCGACAGACCAGGTAGCTTCCACACAGCTTCACGCAACCGATAAAAAAATATTGCCGCTCGACTGATTCGGAATGAGGCCTCTGCTGTTAAACCGGAGCCGGACATAAGCACATTGCCCAGGTATGGGAAACTCTCCACTCTCTCCACAACTGCCCCATCACCAATTGGGAGTTGTGGGGGTGGAGTGTCCGATGGTACAAAATACCCAGGCAGGTGCTTGGTTTTGATGTGGCACTGCAGGTTACTTTTTTGATGGAGTTAAAGAGCGATTTGTGATCGAGGGCCATTGAGGCAGACTCCATCTCCTCAGCAACCCGTGACCATCACCCATCATCCTTGCAGCGCCTCACGGCTCTCCGAACCTCCGAGCGAAGGCTGCGGTAAGCCTCCTCAATCTCCGACGTGGGATGCTGTAGACGATGAGAGTGGGCCTGTCGCTTTTTCTCAGCCAGCTTGAACACCTCCTCTGTCAACCACACACTACTACAACAACAACCGGCATTCGCCACTAAGTGGCGGTGACGTCACCACGACGCTTGTGCCAGGCCATGTGCACCTTGAGGCTACCACGTGAAGTGTCGAACACCCGCTGGCAGGAGGTCACGAGACAGACCCAGCAGGTGCCACGGGTCGACTGACCGAGATGACCGAGATGACTGGCTAATGCACCACCTGTGCCCCTATTGTACCAACTGCTGTACTTTAGCCACCCGGCGCTCCGCTCGTTGTTGTGAGCATCGCTCCTCCGCCCTCCGTTGTTGTTGGAGGGCGACTGCCTCCAACTGCCCAGTAGCAGCGTCCTTCACGAGCCTCCTCCACTGAGACACACACATTAGTACACACACACACACACTAGTACAACGATAAAGATCCCCCATATAGCCTTAACAGACTGTAGGGGCAAGTGCTGTTAGCGAGCACCTATGAAGGCCGGCACGGCACACGAGGGGGTGGGTGGCCAGCACCACGACCGACCGCCTTTGTCTCCCTAGTGGCAATGTTTACACACTGCACCAGGTACTCATTTGAGGCTGAGCCGACCTAGGGGAGGCCCGGGACCGGTTCAGATAATCGTCACTGGTGTTTGCCGTGAGCGGGAATCGATCTCGTATCACTGGGTTCATAGCGCAGCGCGCTAACCGCTACACTACCGCTCCCCACACAAGAAACACACACAGACACACACACACACTACTCACACACACACTACTACACACACACACACACACACACAGAACTACACACACACGCACACACATACACACTACCACACACACACTACTACACACATACACAAGAAACACACACAGACACACACACACTACTACACACACATACACACTACACACACTACTACACACACTACTACACACACTACTCACACACACACACAGAATACACACACAGACACACACACACTACTACACACACACACACACACACAAGAAACAACAACAACAACAACAACAACCGCCATTCGCCACTAAGTGGCGGTGACGTCACCACGATGCTTGTGCCAGGCCAAGTGCACCTTGAGGCCACGTGAAGTGTCGAAAGCCCGCTGGCAGGAGGTCACGGGGCAGACCCAGGTGCCACTGGTCGACTGACCGAGATGACCGAGATGACTGGCTGATGCACCACCTGTGCCCCCTACTGTGCCAACTTGCTGTGCTTTAGCCACCCGGCGCTCCGCTCGTTGTTGTGAGCGTCGCTCCTCCGCCCTCCGTTGTTGTTGGAGGGCGACTGCCTCCAACTGCCCAGTAGCGTCCTTCACGAGCCTCCTCCACTGAGGCCGATCTTGACACCGCTGGTACCAGTCATCGGCAAGTCCACTCAGCTCCACGTCCTCCTGTACCACATCACTCCATCTCTTCTCCAGCCCGTGCCGCGCCCGTCTAGCCCCCTCGATCCGGCCGAACAAAAGCTGTTTAGGCATGCGGTGGCTGGGCATGCGGGCTACATGACCCAGCCAACGCAGCCTTGCCTGCCGGAGGAGCTCACTGATGGGACTTTGCCCAGATCTTTCAAGGATTTGTGAGCTCCTCACACAATCCAGCCTGGTTAAACCCAGGATGGATCGTAGGCAGGCCAGCCTAAATGTTTCCAACCGGCGAAGATGCTCCACCAGGGGGTCCACGTCTCGCAAGCGTAGAGAAGGGAGGGAATGACCGTGGCCGAGAAGACCTGAAGCTTCGTGCGGAGCGACAGACCAGGTAGCTTCCACACAGCGTTACTCAACCGATGAAAAGATATTGCCGCTCGACTGATTCGGAGTGAGACCTCTGCTGATAGACTGGAGCCGGTCATAAGCACACTGCCCAGGTATGGGAAACTCTCCACTCTCTCCACAACTGCCCATCACTAATTGGGAGTTGTGGGGGTGGAGTGTCCGATGGTACAAAATACCCAGGCAGGTGCTTGGTTTTGGTGGGGCTGATGGTAAGGCCCCACCTCTTAGTGGCACGCTCCAGTCTCAGCAGCAGCGCCTCCAACTCCTCTTCTGAATGAGCAGCTATTACCAAATCATCGCATACATAACGTGGTTGACCAATAGGGAGCCATCCCTTGATCGCACCCGGGCGTCGATCAGCCTCCCATTATATCTGTACCAAATGGAAATTCCCCGGTACAGCTATTGAAGGCTTCACGAACTACGCGGTCAAAATAGATGTTAAATAATGTGGGAGCCAGAGGACATCCCTGTCGCACCCCAAGGTGTACAGGGAAAGGCTCCGACTCCCGGCCACGTAGTTTTACCCGGGCCCGCTCACCATCATGAAGGTCCTTAATGATCGTGAGCAGAGGGTCAGGGACTCCGAAAGCACGAAGAACAACCCAGAGTCCAGTCCTACTGATGGTATCATAGGCCTTGACCAGGTCAATAAAGCAGAGATGTAGGTCTTTTGGAATTCCCTACACCTCTGCTGTAGCAGACGGACAGAAAATATGGCATCTGTGCAGGACCGCCCTTTCCTGAAACCGCATTGGGGCTCCGCAAGCCCCTCCTCAGCGTGCCTAGCAAGGCGATGTTGAATAATCCTTGCCAGGACCTTACCCGGCACACTGAG
>WFAB01001549.1:127500-140000 GCA_018977245.1 Lethenteron camtschaticum | reverse complement strand
TACTACCCCTGCCCCCCTGCCCTCTGCGCGTGCCCAGCCGGGCAGCTGAAGGCCGAAGTCTTGGACGTGGGGAACTTGCAACTTGTGCAGAGGGGAGGCGGGGCTTAATAAAGTGGGCGTGGCTACAGATAGGGGCGTGGCTACAGGAAGGGGGCGTGTCTACAGAGAGGGGGCGTGTCTAAAGGTAGGGGGCGTGTCTAAAGATAGGGGGTGTGTCTAAAGGGAGGGGGCGTGTCTAAAGATAGGAAGGGGGCGTGTCTAAAGGGAGGGGCGTGGCTAAAGGTAGGGGGCGTGTCTAAAGATAGGGGCGTGTCTAAAACAAGGGGCGTGTCTAAAACAAGGGGGCGTGTCTAAAGATAGTGAGGGGGCGTGTCTAAAGATAGGAAGGGGGCGTGTCTAAAATAAGGGGGCGTCGCTTACGAGAAGAGGCGTGTCTAAATGGGGGGGGGTGGTTTGAAGAAAGGGGTGGGGTTTACTATGTTTAATGGTTTATTATTTAATTATTTCCCTTTCGATAATTGTATTTTATAGTTTTCTTTTTATTATTTCCCTTTGTGAGAATTTATTTTTTATGTTTTATTTTTATTATTCACCCACACTCACACACCCACCCACACACCCACCCACACACACACCCACACAGACACACCCACCCACCCACACCTACACACACACACTACACACAGACACACACACACCCACACAGACACACACCAGACACACCCACACACACACCTACACACCCACACACACCANCCACACAGACACCCACACACCGCTCACTATCGCAGGGCACACCGCACCGATCTGTGTTTTGTTTTTATTTTGCGACTCCAATCTCGCGGTTCTCTCTCTCTCTCGCTCCGTTGCGTTGTTGTCGTTCACGAGAGCGAGAGAGAGAAGAGAGGGCAGAGGGGAGAAGTTAAAACCGACGTGAAACGTAAAAACAAACATGAGAAACAGAACAAAGACAGCAAATGGTGTGAAGAAAGTGAACATCGCTTTTTTGTCCACCCATCCCCACATCCCACCCCTACCCCCAACCCACCCCCCTACCCCCCCATCCAACCCCCTACCCCACCCCTACCCNACCCCTACCCCACCCTACCCCACCCCCACCCAACCCCAACCCCTACCCCACTCCTACCCATCCCCCACTACACCCCACTCCTACCCAACCCCCACTACCACCCACACCCTCCCACCCAACCCACACTACCCAACCCCACCCACCCACCCCACCCACCCACCAACCCCACCCACCCCTCCCCCCAACCCCACTCCACCCAACCCACCCCTACCCAACCCACCCACACCCTCCCTCCCAACCCCACCCNACCCAACCCCACCCTCCCAACCCCACCCCACCCTCCCNACACCCCACTCCTACCCAACCCCACCACCCACACCCACACCCCCACCCACTACCCCACCCCCACCCTACCCAACCNACCCTCCCTACCCAACCCCACACTCAACCCCACCCACCAACCCACACCCCTACCCATTACTACCCACACCCTCCCTACCTAACCCACCCTACCCCACCCACACCCCTCCCTACCCAACCCCACCCTACCCTACCCNACTCNACCCCACCCACCCCTACCCAACCCCACTACTACCCNACCCCACTCCACCCTACCCCACTCCACCCCAACCCCCACCCAACCCACACCCTCCCACCCCTACCCACTCCTACCCAACCCCACCCTACCCTACCCACTACTACCCACACCCCTCCCACCCCTACCCCACTCCACCCAACCCCACTCCTACCCTACCCCACTCCACCCCACCCTACCCAACCCCACTCCTACCCCACCCTACCAACCCACCCCACCNAACCCCACTCCTACCCTACCCCACTCCACCCCACCCACCCCNACCCACCCCACTCCTACCCCACCCTACCCAACCCCACCCCCACCCAACCCACTCCTACCCTACCCCACTCCACCCCACCCACCCCTACCCAACCCCACTCCTACCCACCCTACCAACCCACCCTACCCTACCCCACTCCACCCCACCCACCCCTACCAACCCACTCCTACCCTACCCACTCCACCCCACCCACCCACCCAACCCCACTCTTACCCCACCCTACCCAACCCCACCCCCACCCAACCCCACTCCTACCCTACCCACTCCTACCCTACCCCACTCCACCCCACCCACCCCTACCCTACCCCACCCTACCCAACCCCACTCCTACCCACCCTACCCAACCCACCCACACCCAACCCCACTACTACCCAACCCCGACCACCACCGACCCACGCCCCCCAGTATCAAAGACAAAACTGCGTGTGCATAAANCTCGAACTAAAAACAAACTTGGCGCAAGCCAAACGGCGACTACCACGACGACCACCACGACCACCACCACCACCATCNCCACCACATCATCACCANCGACCACCACACGACCACACCACCACCACCACGACAACCCCACGACCACCACCACCACCACCATGACGATCGTGGTGGACGGGGAAACCCACAGCGGAGTGCCCCACAAGGAGCCGTCTAAGGGGCGTGCACATCTGCTGAGACCCTGGGTCTGGGTGTCTCTCTCAGGGAGTTCATAGTGGCCGTGCGGAGACACTGAGAGGCTGGGTTCAAGCCCTGGGTCTGGGTGTCTCTCTCTCTCTCTNAGGGGGGTTCATAATGGCCGTGTACATCTGCTGGGAGCCTGGGTTCGAGCCCTGGGTCTGGGTGTCTCTCTCTCGGGGGTTCATAATGGCCGTGCACATCTGCTGAGATCCTAGATTCGAGCCCTGGGTCTGGGTGTCTCTATCTCAACGGGTTCACACAATGGCCGTGCAAGAGACATCGGGTCAGAAACACAGGGACAGCCAGGGGGACTTGAACCACCGTGGCTTTACACTCCCGCTCAACACCTAGCACTAACGCCCCATACACCTAACACTAACGCCCCATACACCTAACACTAACGCACAACACCTAACACTAACGCCCACCAACCCCCAGCGATGGGGGAAGGGCGGTGCTTTAAAACCAGAAACAACAAACGCGACGGATAAAAAAAACCGAATAAAAGCAAAGATAAAAGTTCCGTGGGACGCGTCGCTACGGAGATGGGGAAGGGGGTGGGGGCAAAGGCACAATCTACAATAGCAGCAACTCCACCGGTAACGAGTAGAAGGGCGGCGGAGGGGGAAGGCAGTTGAGGCTGAGTCTACCTAGGGGAGGGGAAGGGAGACCCCCCCCCCACCACCCGGCACGGGTTTGTTTTCCACTGGCGCACATCCGAACCGAGCTAGCACGGGCCAGCACGGCACGGGTGTTTGTTTTCCACTGGTACACATCCAAACCGAGCTAGCGAGGGCCAGCACGGCACGGGTGTTTCTGTTTTCCACTGGCACACATCCAAACCGAGCTAGCGGGGGCCAGCACGGCACGGGTGTTTGTTTTCCACTGGCGCACATCCAAACCGAGCTAGCGAGGGNCCAGCACGGCACGGGTGTTTCTGTTTTCCACTGGCGCGCATCCGAACCGAGCTAGCGAGGGACCAGCACGGCACGGGTGTTTCTGTTTTCCACTGGCGCACATCCAAACCGAGCTAGCGAGGGGCCAGCACGGCACGGGTGTTTCTGTTTTCCACTGGCGCGCATCCGAACCGAGCTAGCGAGGGACCAGCACGGCACGGGTGTTTCTGTTTTCCACTGGCGCACATCCGAACCGAGCCAGCGCGGGACCAGCACGGCACGGGTGTTTCTGTTTTCCACTGGCGCACATCCGAACCGAGCTAGCGAGGGGCCAGCACGGCACGGGAGTTTCTGTTTTCCACTGGCGCACATCCGAACCGAGCCAGCGAGGGACCAGCACGGCACGGGTGTTTGTTTTCCACTGGCACACATCCGAACCGAACTAGCGCGGGGCCAGCACGGCACGGGTGTTTCTGTTTTCCACTGGCGCACATCCGAACCGAGCTAGCGAGGGGCCAGCACGGCACGGGTGTTTGTTTTCCACTGCCGCACATCCGAACCGAGCCAGCGAGGGACCAGCATGGCACGGGAGTTTCTGTTTTCCACTGGTGCACATCCAAACCGAGCTAGCGAGGGGGACCAGCACGGCACGGGTGTTTCTGTTTTCCACTGGCGCACATCCAAACCGAGCTAGCGAGGGTCCAGCACGGCACGGGTGTTGTTTTCCACTGGCGCACATCCGAACCGAGCTAGCGAGGGCCAGCACGGCACGGGTGTTTGTTTTCCACTGGCGCACATCCAAACCGAGCTAGCGAGGGCCAGCACGGCACGGGTGTCTCTGTTTTCCACTGGCGCACATCCGAACCGAGCCAGCGAGGGNCCAGCACGGCACGGGTGTTTCTGTTTTCCACTGCCGCGCATCCGAACCGAGCTAGCGAGGGACCAGCACGGCACGGGTGTTTCTGTTTTCCACTGGCGCACATCCGAACCGAGCCAGCGAGGGGCCAGCACGGCACGGGTGTTTGTTTTCCACTGGCGCTCATCCGAACCGAGCCAGCGAGGGCCAGTACGGCACGGGTGTCTGTTTTCCACTGGCGCACATCCAAACCGAGCCAGCGAGGGTCCAGCACGGCACGGGTGTTTGTTTTCCATTGCGCACATCCGAACCGAGCCAGCGAGGGACCAGCACGGCACGGGTGTTTGTTTTCCACTGGCGCACATCCGAACCGAGCCAGCGAGGGACCAGCACGGCACGGGTGTTTGTTTTCCACTGGCGCACATCCGAACCGAGCTAGCGAGGGACCAGCACGGCACGGGTGTTTCTGTTTTCCACTGGCGCACATCCGAACCGAGCTAGCGAGGGGGCCAGCACGGCACGGGTGTTTGTTTTCCACTGGCGCACATCCGAACCGAGCTAGCGAGGGACCAGCACGGCACGGGTGTTTCTGTTTTCCACTGGCGCACATCCGAACCGAGCTAGCGAGGGGCCAGCACGGCACGGGTGTTTCTGTTTTCCACTGGCGCACATCCGAACCGAGCCAGCGAGGGGCCAGCACGGCACGGGTGTTTGTTTTCCACTGGCGCACATCTGAACTGAGCTAGCGAGGGACCATCACGGGGTGAGATGTTTTTCCATCGCGATTCATTTAGCTACAGCTGCTGCTGCTGCTGCTGTTGCTGCTGCTGTTGCTGCTGTTGCTGCTGCTGCTGTTGCTGCTGTTGCTGCTGCTGCTGCTGTTGCTGCTGCTNTTGCTGCTGCTGCTGCTGTTGCTGCTGCTGCTGCTACTGCTGCTGCAGCTGTTGCTGCTGCTGCTGCTGTTGCTGCTGTTGCTGCTGTTGTTGTTGCTACTGCTNCTGCAGCTGTTGCTGCTGCTGCTGTTGCTGCTGCTGCTGCCGGCCTAGTGGAAATTCGTTTGAGAATCTGGATCGGGGGGGGGGGCCAGGCAGGGCCGAGGGTGGGGCCAGGGTGGGGGGGAGACTGACACGGCCGTTGCGCCTACGCGCGTCAGCGGACGACACGTTACGGCACGGCACGGCACGGTACGGCACGGCACGGTACGGTACGGCACGGTACGGCACGACACGGCACGGTACGGTACGGCACGGTACGGCACGACACGGTACGAGCACGGCACGGCACGGTACGACACGGTACGGCACGGCACGGCTTGGCTCGGAATGCGGCAGTCACGACACGACACGGCACGGCACGGCGCGGCACGGATAAAGCGCGAGCACACGACGGGCAGTACGAGAGCGCGAGCGTGTGAGTGTGTGGGTACGTGTGTGTGGGTACGTGTGTGGGTGTGTGTGTGTGNCTGGGTGTGTGTGTGTGGGTGTGTGTTAGTGTGGGTGTGTGCATGGTGGGTCTCTCTCCCCGTGTGTCTCCCCGTGTCCCTCAGTAGATGTNGAGGCTGAGCGAGCGTGCCGTGTCTCTCCGTGTCTCCCGTGTCTCCGTCTCNNCCTCTCTCNTGTCTCTCTCTCTCCGTGTCTCCCCGTGTCTCCCGTGTGTCTCCCCGTGTCTCCTCAGTAGATGTTGAGGCTGAGCGAGCGAGCCGTGTCTCCCCGTGTCTCTCCCGTGTCTCCTCGTATGTTGAGGTAGCGAGCCGTGTCTCTCCCCGTGTGTCTCCCCGTGTCTCCTCAGTAGATGTTCTGACGACGCGCCGTGTCTCTCCCCGTGTCTCTCCCGTGTCTCTCCGTGTGTCTCCCGCGTCTCCCNGCGTCTCCCGTGTCTCCTCAGTAGATGTTGAGGCTGAGCGAGCGAGCCGTGTCTCTCCCGTGTCTCCCCCGTCTCTCCCCGTGTCTCCTCAGTAGATGTTGAGGCTGAGCGAGCGAGCTGTGGCTCTCCCCACGAGTCTGGAGCGAGCGAGCGATGAGCGTGTGCACATGCGGACGAGGGTAGGAGGGAGTCGGGCAACGGGGGTCCCCGTCGCCACCCCCCCGCCCCGAGCCATCTGAGCCTTCTTGAGCTCCCTGGGTATGATGGGAGGGGGAGGGGGAGAGGGGGNAGGGGGGGAGGGGGAGGGGGGAGAGGGGGGAGAGGGGGGAGAGGGGAGAGGGGGGAGGAGGGGGGGAGAGGGGGGAGAGGGAGAGGGGGAGGAGGGAGGGAGGGGGGGGTATTAGATGTACAGTGTACCAAAGTGTGTAGTGTAGTGTATAGTGTAGTGTATAGTGTAGTGTGTGTAGTGTGTATAGTGTATAGTGTGTATAGTGTATAGTGTAGTGTNTAGTAGTGTATAGNAGATAGTGTGTATGTGTGTAGTGTGTATAGTGTAGTGTATAGTGTAGNGTGTGTAGTGTATAGTGTAGTGTATAANGTAGTGTATAGTGTAGTGTGTGTAGTGTATAGTGTAGTGTATAACGTAGTGTATAGTGTAGTGTGTGTAGTGTATAGTGTAGTGTATAGTGTAGTGTATAGTAGTGTATAGTGTAGTGTATAATTAGTGTATAGTGTAGTAGTATATAGTGTAGTGTATAGTGTAGGGTATAGTGTATATAGTGTAGTGTATAGTGTAGTAGTGTAGTGTAGTTAGTAGTGTATAGTGTAGTAGTGTAGTGTATAGTAGTGTATAGTGTGTGTGTAGTGTATAGTGTAGTGTATAGTGTAGTGTATAGTAGTGTATAGTGTATAGTGTAGTGTATATAGTGTAGTGTATAGTAGTGTGTAGTAGTGTAGTGTATAGTGTAGTGTATAGTGTAGTGTATAGTGTAGTGTATAGTGTATATAGTAGTATAGTGTAGTGTATAGTGTAGTGTATAGTATAGTGTATAGTGTAGTGTGTAGGTATNGTGTAGTGTAGTGTAGTATAGTGTAGTAGTGTAGTGTAGTAGTGTATAGTGTAGTGTATAGTATAGTGTAGTGTATGGTGTAGTGTATAGTGTAGTATATGGTATAGTGTATAGTGTAGTGTATAGTGTAGTAGTGTAGTGTATAGTGTAGTGTATAGTGTAGTGTATAGTGTAGTGTATAGTNGTATATAGTGTATAGTGTAGTGTATAGTGTAGTGTATATGTGTATAGTGTAGTGTGTAGTAGTGTAGTAGTATAGTAGTGTAGTAGTGTAGGTGTAGTGTATAGTGTAGTGTATAGTATAGTGTAGTGTATGGTGTAGTGTATAGTGTAGTATATGGTATAGTGTATAGTGTAGTGTATAGTGTAGTGTATAGTGTAGTGTATAGTGTAGTGTATAGTAGTGTATAGTGTAGTAGTGTAGTGTATGGTGTAGTAGTGTATGGTGTAGTAGTGTATAGTGNAGTGTATAGTGTAGTGTATAATGTAGTGTAGTATAGTAGTGTAGTGTATAGTGTAGTGTATAGTGTAGTGTATAGTGTAGTGTATGGTGTAGTCTATAGTGTAGTGTATAGTATAGTGTAGTATAGTGTAGTGTATAGTGTAGTATAGTGTAGTGTATAGTGTAGTGTATGGTGTAGTGTATTACGTCTGTAGGAGGTGGTTCTTGAACCTCTCCGCGTTGAGTTCCCGCCTCAACTCCTCGGCGCTGCGTCTCTCCGGGGGCAGCAACTCGGGGTGACGGCAGAGACACGCGGACGAGGGCCGAGACACGGGTCCGGGGACAGCATGGACTGGAGAGACACAGGGAGAGACACGGAGAGACACAGAGAGAGAGACACGGTGAGGCACGCAGAGACGCGGGGAGACGCGGAGAGACGCGGGGAGACGCGGGGAGACGCGGAGAGACGCAGGGAGACGCGGAGAGACGCGGAGAGACGCGGGGAGACGCGGGAGACGCGGGAGACGCGGAGAGACGCGGGAGACGCGGAGAGACGCGGAGAGACGCGGGAGACGCGGAGAGACGCGGGGAGACGCAGGGAGACGCGGAGAGACGCAGGAGACACGCAGAGACGCGGAGAGACGCGGGGAGACGCGGGGAGACGCGGGGAGACGCGTGAGAGACGCAGGGAGACGCGGAGAGACGCGGAGAGACGCGGGAGACGCGGAGAGACGCGGGGAGACGCGGAGAGACACGGAGAGACACAGAGAGACACGGGNAGAGACACGCGTGGGGACGTGGGAGACACGCGGNGAGACACAGACACGGAGAGACACGNGGAGAGACACGGAGAGAGACACGGTGAGACACGGTGAGATACGCGGACGAGGGGCGAGACACGGGGTCCGGGGACAGCATGGACTGGAGAGACACAGAGACACGGGAAGAGACACAGAGAGAGACACGCGGTGGGGGAGACACGGAGAGACACGGTGAGACACGCAGAGACACACAGAGACACGGTNAGAGACACGCNGTGAGACACGGAGAGACACAGAGAGAGACGCGGGGGCTGGGTGGGGGTTGTGGTGGGGGCTGGGTGTGGGGCTGGGTGGGGCTGGGTGTGGGCTGGGTGGGGGCTGGGTGGGGNTTGTGGTGGGAGCTGGGTGTGGGGGCTGGGTGGGGGCTGGGTGTGGGGCTGGGTGGGGCTGGGTGTGGGGGCTGGGTGGGGCTGGGTGGGGTTGTGGTGGGAGCTGGGTGTGGGGCTGGGTGGGGCTGGGTGTGGGGCTGGGTGGGGCTGGGTGTGGGGCTGGGTGGGGGCTGGGTGGGGGTTGTGGTGGGAGCTGGTGTGGGGGGGGGGGGCTGGGTGGGGGCTGGGTGGGGGCTGGGGTGGGTGGGGGGGCTGGGTGTGGGGGCTGGGTGGGGCTGGGTGGGGTTGTGGTGGGGNCTGGGTGGGTGGGGGCTGGGTGGGGGGCTGGGTGGGGTTGTGGTGGGGGCTGGGTGGGGGCTGGTGGGGTTGTGGTGGGGCTGGCTGGCTGGGGTGGGGGGCTAGAAGGGGCTGGGTGGGGGCTGGGCTGGCTGGCTGGGGGCTGTATGGGGGGCTGGGTGGAGGGCTGGGTGGGGGCTAGAAGGGGCTGGGTGTGGGCTAGGTGGGGGGCTACCTCCAGCAGCTGCTGTAGCCCCCCGCGAGTGTGCGAGGCAGGGAGGGGATGGCGCCCTGACGGATGCGTTGCCACTCGGCGCCGTTGGCCGGCAGGGGACCGGCGCCGGCTGCCACGGCGACGGTGAGCGCCAGCGAGAACACGTCGGCCTTGGGCAGGTGCCGGTAGTCCTGGTGAGTACACGGTGAGTGCGCGGTGAGTACACGGTGAGTACGCACACACACACACCGTGTTACACACACACACTACACACACACAACGCACACACACACTACACACACACACTACACACGGTGAGTACACACACTACACACACTACACACACACACTCACACACACACAANACTACACACACAACACANTAACACACACTACACACACACATACAACACACACACACTGCACACACTACACTACACACACTACATACACACACACACACACACAAAACACACACAACGTGTTACACACACACTACACACACACTACACACACACTACACACACACACACTACACACACTACACACACACTCCGTGTTACACACACACACACAAACACACACAACGTGTTACACACACACTACACACACTACACACACACACACACACACTACACACACACACCGTGTTAAACACACACACACACACACACACACGGTGAGTACACACACTCACTCAACCAAACTACACACACAACAACAACCGCCATTCGCCACTAAGTGGCAGTGACGTCACCACGACGCTTGTGCCAGGCCAAGTGCACCTTGAGGCCACGTCAAGTGTCGAACGCCCGCTGGCAGGAGGTCACGGGGCAGACCCAGCAGGTGCCACGGGTCGACTGACCGAGATGACCGAGATGACTGGCTGATGCACCACCTGTGCCCCCACTGTGCCAACTCGCTGCGCTTTAGCCACCCGGCGCTCCGCTCGTTGTTGTGAGCATCGCTCCTCCGCCCTCCGTTGTTGTTGGAGAGCGACTGCCTCCAACTGCCCAGTAGCGTCCTTCACGAGCCTCCTCCACAGAGGCCGATCTTGACACCGCTGGTACCGGTCATCGGCAAGTCCACTCAGCTCCACGTCCTCCTGTACCACATCACTCCATCTCTTCTCGAGCCCGTGCCGCGCCCGTTTAGCCCCTCGATCCGGCCGAACAAAAGCTGTTTAGGCATGCGGTGGCTGGGCATGCGGGCTACATGACCCAGCCAACGCAGCCTTGCCTGCCGGAGGAGCTCACCGATGGGACTTTGCCCAGATCTTTCAAGGATTTGTGAGCTCCTGACACAATCCAGCCTGGTTAAACCCAGGATGGATCGTAGGCAGGCCAGCCTAAATGTTTCCAAACGGCGAAGATGCTCCACTAGGGGGTCCACGTTTCGCAAGCGTAGAGAAGGGAGGGAATGACCATGGCCGAGAAGACTTGAAGCTTCGTGCGGAGCGACAGACCAGGTAGCTTCCACACAGCGTTACGCAACCGATGAAAAGATAATGCCGCTCGACTGATTCGGAGTGAGACCTCCGCTGATATACACTACACCACACTACACACCACTCCAGGTAGTCATTCAAGGCCGAGTGGACCTAGGGGAGGCCCAGCACAGCCCCTGGCTTGCTCCGCTCACCACACTACACACACACAGACACACACAGACACACACACTACACACACACACACACACACACACACACACACACTGCACACACTACACACACACACAAAGATCCCCGTGTAGGCTCAACAGACTGTAGGGCAAGTGCTGTTAGCGAGCACCTATGAAGGCCGGCACGGTACACGAGGGGTGGGTGGCCAGCACCACGCCGGCCGCCTTTGTCTCCCCAGTGGCGATGTTTGCACGTCGCACCGGGTACTCATTTGATGCTGAGTCGACCTAGGGGAGGCCCGGGACCGGTTAGATAATCGTCACTGGTGTTGGCCGTGAGTGGGAATCGAACCCACACAGACACACACACTACACACACACACACACACACTACACACACTACACACACACACACTACACACCACTCCAGGTAGTCATTCAAGGCCGAGTGAACCTAGGGAGGCCCCGCTCACCACACAGACACACACACAGACACACAGACACACACACACTACACACAGACACACACACAGACACACACACACTACACACACTACACACACACCACTCCAGGTACACAGTTGAGGCCGAGTGGACCTAGGGAGGCCCAGCTCACCTCCTGAAGAACCTCCAGGGCCAGGAAGCGACTGTCGCCCTCCTCTACCTGGGGGTCGGAGGTCAACGTCACGTGACCCAGGTCACCTGCACAGGGGTCAACGAGAGGGGGGGTCAGGGGTCAACGTCACGTGACCAAGGTGATGGTGGTGATGGTGGTGGTGATGGTGGTGATGGTGGTGATGGTGGTGGTGGTGGCGATGATGGTGGTGGTGATGGTGGTGGTGGCGATGGTGGTGGTGTTGGTGGTGGTGATGGTGGTGATGGTGGTGGTGATGGTGGTGATGGTGGTGGTGATGGTGGTGATGGTGGTGGCGATGGTGGTGGTGATGGTGGTGGTGATGGTGGTGGTGATGGTGGTGGTGATGGTGGTGATGGTGGTGGTGATGGTGGTGATGGTGGTGATGATGGTGGTGATGGTGGTGATGGTGGTGGCGATGATGGTGGTGGTGATGGTGGTGGTGGCGATGGTGGTGGTGATGGTGGTGGTGATGGTGGTGATGGTGGTGGTGATGGTGGTGATGGTGGTGATGATGGTGGTGATGGTGGTGATGGTGGTGGCGATGATGGTGGTGATGGTGGTGATGGTGGTGGCGATGATGGTGGTGGTGATGGTGGTGGTGGCGATGGTGGTGGTGGTGGTGATGGTGGTGATGGTGGTGGTGGTGATGATGGTGGTGATGGTGGTGATGGTGGTGATGGTGGTGGTGGTGGTGATGATGATGGTGGTGATNGTGGTGGTGATGGTGATGATGATGAGTGGTGATGGTGGTGGTGATGGTGGTGATGGTGGTGGTGATGGTGGTGGTGATGGTGGTGGTGATGGTGGTGATGGTGGTGATGATGGTGGTGGTGATGGTGGTGATGGTGGTGATGGTGGTGGTGGTGATGTGTGGTGGTGATGGTGGTGGTGGTGATGGTGGTGGTGGTAGTGNT
>WFAB01001549.1:112500-120000 GCA_018977245.1 Lethenteron camtschaticum | reverse complement strand
TGTGTGTGTGTGCAGACTGTGTCAGTGTGTGTGTCNGTGNGTGTGTGTCAGTGTGTGTGTGTGTCAGTGTGTGTGTCANGTGTGTGTCAGTGTGTGTCGTGTAGTGTGTGTGNCAGTGTGTGTGTGTCNGTGTGTGTGTANGNGTGTGTGTGTGTGTGTGTGTGTCAGTTGTGTGTGTGTCNGTGTGTGTGNGTCNGTGTGTTGTGTCCACCAACACGTGTGTGTGTGTCATAGANTTGTGTGTGTGTATGTGTCNGTGTGTGTGTGTTGNGTGTCACGTGTGTCTGTGTGTGNGTGTGTGTGTGTGNCAGTGTGTGTGTCAGTGTGTGTGTGTCAATGTGTATGTGTGTGTGTGTGNCATAGAGGGCTGTGTGTGGTGTGTGTGTGTGTGTGTGNGTGTGTGTGACGTGTGTGTGTAATGTGTGTGTGTAACGTGTGTGTGTGTGTGTCAGTGTGTGGTTCAGTGTGTGTGTGTGTCAGTGTGTCAGTGTGTCAGGTGNTGCNGTGTGTGTCAGTGTGTGTCAGTGTGGTGAGTGTGTGTGTGTCTAGTNTGTGTGTGTNGTGTGTGTCAGTGTGTGTGTGTGTATCTCAGTGTGTGTGTGACGTGTGTCACGTGTGTGTGCGTGTGTGTGTGTGTGTNTGTGAGTGTGTGTGTGTGTCTGTGTGTGTGTCAGTNTCNGTGGGTGTGTGTCTGTGTGTGTGTCAGTGGTGGCTGAGTGTGTGTGTGTGTACTGTGTGTGTGTCAGTGTGTGTGCGAGTGTGTGTCAGTGTGTGTGTGTGTACTGTCAGCGTGTGTGNCANTGGTNTGTGTACACCACCTGTGTGTGTGAGTGTGTGTGTGTCAGTGTGTGTGTGTCGTGTGTGTGTGTGTCANGTGTCTCACCGTTGCAGTACTCGTTCTGGATGATCATGTGGTCGTCCTCGGCCCACGCCGAGTAGTAGCGCACCACGTGAGGGTGCTGGCCCAGCACCGCGTGCGCGTACACCTCGCGCAGCGCACTCTGCCTGCAGCAGCACACACAAGACACACACGCACGCACACAGACACACACAGACACAGACACACAGACACACACACACACAGACACACACACAGACACACACAGACACAGACACACACACAGNCACAGACACACACACAGACACACACGCACACACACACAGACACACACACACACACGCACACACACACACAGACACACACATACACAGACAGACACACAGACACAGACACACACACATACACACACACGCACACACACACACAGACACACACACGCACACACACACGCACACACACAGACACACAGACACACACACGCAGACACACACAGACACACACAGACACAGACACACACGCACAGACACGCAGACACACGCACGCACACAGACACACGCAAAGACACACACACGCAGACACACACAGACACACACAGACACAGACACACAGACACACACGCACGCACACACACACACACACACGCAGGCACACAGACACACGCACGCACACATACGCACACACACACACACGCACGCACACACACACACAGACACGCAGACACACAGACACAGACACGTAGACACACACACACAGACGCACAGACACACACGCACAGGCACACAGACACACACGCACAGACACACAGACGCACACACACAGACACACAGACACACACGCACAGACACACACACACACATGCGCAGACACGTAGACACACACACAGACACACGCACAGACACACACACGCACACAGACACGTTAACACACACAGACACGTGTACACACACACACACACGTTAACACACACAGACACGTACACACACAGACACGTGTACACACACNGACACGTGTACACACACACACACAGACACACGCACGCACACAGACACACGCACACAGACACGTTAACACACACAGACACGTGTACACACACACACACACACAGACGTTAACACACACAGACACGTTAACACACACAGACACACGCATAGACACACAGACACACAGCACGTGTAGTGTACATGTGTGTGTGTCCGTGTGTGTGTATACGTTGTGTGTGTACGTTGTGTGTGTGCGCGTGTGTACATGTGTGTGTACGTGTGTGTGCGTGTGTACGTGTGTGTGTGTGTATACGTGTGTGTGCGTGTGTCCGTGTGTACGNGTGTGTGTACGTGTGTGTGTATGTGTGTGTGTGTGTGTGAGTGGCTGANGTGTGTGTGTGCGTGTACGTGTGTTGTGCGTGTGTATGTGTGTGTGTACGTGTGTGTGCGTGTGCGTGTGCGTGTGAGTTGTGTGTGTACGTGTGTGTGCGTGTACGTGTACGTGTGTGCGTGTGTATGTGTGTGTGTATGTGTGTGTGTACGTTGTGCTGTGTATGTGTGTGTATACGTGTGTGTGTGTGTGTGTGTGTAGTGTGTGTACGTNGTGTGTGTGNAGTGTGTGTGTACGTGTGTGTACGTTGTGTGTGTACGTTGTGTGTGCGTGTGTTGACGTGTGTGCGTGTGCGCGTGTGTGCCCCCNACGCACTCGTCACGGATCGGCGAGTGGCCGCAGCAGCGCTTGTCGCGTAGAGGCAGCCGTGTGTGTGTGTGCGTGTGTCTGTGCGTGTGCTGTGAGCGTGTCGCGTGTGAGCGTGTGCGTGCGTGCGTGTCGCGTGTGAGCGTGTCGCGTGTGTGCGTGTCTGGCGTGTGAGCGTGTCGCGTGTGAGCGTGTCGTGCGCGCGTGTGAGCGTGTCGCGTGTGCGTGTGAGCGTGTCGCGTGTGAGCGTGTCGCGTGTGTCGCTGTGAGCGTGTGTGCGTGCCCTCCACCCCCCACGTACTCGTCCACGGATCCGGCGAGTGGCCGCAGCGACGCTTGATGGCGTAGATGCAGCCGTCCAGTCGCTTGACGCACTTGAAGACGGAGCCAAAGTGTCCGGCGCCGATGCGCGCAACTCGTGGAACTCGGACGTGTAGCGGGAACGCATGTTACTCATGCGCAGACAGCCTCTGCTAGCACACACGGTGACACACACACACGCACAGGTAGGACACGCACACATGCATACACACACACAACACACACGCATGTACACACACACACAGGTACGCACGCACAGGTAGNCACGTACACACACACTCACACACACGACACACACACACGNACACACACAACGGACACACACACACGGTGCATACACACACACAGTCACACACACACGTACACACACACACACACACACACACACACTACACACACACACACACACACACACACACACACACNCACGTACACACACACACACGAACACACGNACACACACACACACACACACGNACACACACACANGNACACACACACGNAACACACACACACACACACACACACACACACACACACACNNCACACACACACCACACACACACGTACACACACACACACACACCACACANACACACACACACACACACACACANACACACACACACATACACACACACACCACACACACANACCACACGCAACACACACACACACACGTCACACACACACACGTACACACACACACACACACACACANNTCACACACACANGTACACACACACACACACACACACGNACACACACACACGTACACACACACACGTACACACACACGTACACACACGCACGTACATGTACACACACACANGTACNCACACCACGCACGTCCGCCGTTGTCTTCATCGNCCATTAAGACGTCTTCCATGTCGGACTCTGCAGGACACCACAGAGGCACCCCCAGTNACACACAGTCTACCGTGTAGTGTAGTGTGTAGTAGTGTGTAGTGTAGTGTATAGTGTAGATAGTGTTAGTGTATAGTCGTAGTAGTATAGTAGTGTTATNGTGAGTGTATAGTAGTGTATAGTGTAGTGTATATAGTGTATAGTGTAGTGTATATGTTAGTGTGTAGTGTATAGTGTAGTGTGTAGTGTAATTGTGTAGGTAGTGTATAGNGTAGTAGTGTATAGTGTAGTGTAGTATAGTAGTGTATAGTAGNAGTGGTGGTTTATGTATAGTAGTGTAGATTAGTNGTGTANGTGTNGTGTATNGTAGTGTNTNTGTAGTAGTGTATAGTAGTGTGTAGTAGTGTGTAGTGTAGTGTATAGTGTAGTGTATAGTGTAGTGTATAGTAGTGTATAGTGTAGTGTATAGTGTGTAGTGTATAGTGTAGTGTATAGTAGTGTATACTGTAGTGTATAGTGTAGTGTATAGTAGTGTATAGTGTAGTGTAGTAGTGTATAANGTATAGTAGTGTATAGTGTAGTGCAACNTAGTGTAGTGTATAGCAGTAGTGTATAGTAGTGTATAGTGTATACTGTAGTGTGTAGTGTAGTGTAGTAGTGTATAGTGTATAGTAGTGTATAGTGTATAATGTAGTGTGTAGTGTAGTGTATACTGTAGTGTATAGTGTATACAACGTAGTGTATAGTGTATACATAGTGTATACAATGTAGTGTATAGTGTATACAACGTAGTGTATAGTGTATACAACGTAGTGTATAGTAGTGTATAGTGTATACAACGTAGTGTATACAATGTAGTGTATACAACGTAGTGTATAGTGTATACAACGTAGTGTGTAGTGTATAGCAATGTAGTGTATAGTGTAGTGTATACAACGCAGTGTATAGTGTAGTATATACAACGTAGTGTATAGTGTAGTATAGTGTGTAGTGTATAGTATATACAACGTAGTGTATACAATGTAGTGTATAGTGTAGTATAGTGTGTAGTGTATACAACGTAGTGTATAATGTATACAATGTAGTGTATAGTGTAGTATACAATGTAGTGTACAATGTAGTATATACAACGTAGTGTAGTGTATAGTGTAGTGTGTAGTGTATAGTGTAGTATAGTGTAGTGTGTAGTGTACTCACACGGGGTTGGAGCCCCGGGGTCTCTTGACCCTGTGCGAGGGCCCAGGCTGGTCTATACAATGTAGTGTATACAATGTAGTGTATAGTGTACACAACGTAGTGTATACAATGTAGTGTATAGTGTAGTGTATAGTGTAGTGTGTAGTGTATACAACGTAGTGTATAGTGTATACAATGTAGTGTATACAACGTAGTGTATAGTGTAGTGTATAGTGTACACAACGTAGTGTATACAATGTAGTGTATAGTGTAGTGTATAGTGTAGTGTATAGTGTATGTAGTGTATAGTGTATACAATGTAGTGTATACAACGTAGTGTATAGTGTATATCAATGTAGTGTATAGTGTAGTGTATAGTGTAGTGTATACAACGTAGTGTATAGTGTATACAATGTATAGTGTAGTGTATAGTGTAGTGTATACAACGTAGTGTATAGTGTATACAATGTAGTGTATACAACGTAGTGTATAGTGTATACAATGTAGTGTATAGTGTAGTGTATAGTGTAGTGTATACAACGTAGTGTATAGTGTATACAATGTATAGTGTAGTGTATAGTGTAGTGTATACAACGTAGTGTATAGTGTATACAATGTAGTGTATACAACGTAGTGTATAGTGTACAATGTAGTGTATAGTGTAGTGTATAGTGTAGTGTATACAACGTAGTGTATAGTGTATACAATGTAGTGTGTAGTGTAGTATAGTGTGTAGTGTATAGTATACACAACGGTGTATACANTGTAGTGTATACAATGTAGTGTGTAGTGTATAGTGTACACAACGTAGTGTATAGTGTAGTGTATACAATGTAGTGTATAGTTGTAGTGTATAGTGTNTAGTGTACTCACACGGGTTGGAGCCCGGGGTCTCTTGACCCCTGTGCGAGGGCCCAGGCTGGTCTATACAATGTAGTGTATAGTGTAGTGTATAGTGTATACAACGTAGTGTATAGTGTAGTGTAGTGTAGTGTGTAGTGTACTCACACGGGGTTGGAGCCCCGGGTCTCTTGACCCTGTGCGAGGGCCCAGGCTGCGGGCGGCTTCCAGAGCGTCCGGGGTGAACGGGTTCACGTTGACCGCTGGGCTCCCTTCCTCCTGCACCGTTGCCGGGCCAACCGTTGCCGGGCCAACCGTTGCCGGGCCACCCGTTGCCGGGCCAACCGTTGCCGGGCCAACCGTTGCCGGGCCAACCGTTGCCGGGCCACCCTGGCGGAGACGGGCAGCCTGGGAGAGGAGGCTCTGGGGGGATGCACGGACACCCAAGTAGACAACCACCGTCATCGTCACCATCATCATCGTCACCACCACCACAGTCACCACCATCACCGTCACCATCATCATCACCACCGTCATCACCACCACATCGTCACCACCATCGTCACCACCATCACCATCGTCATCACCATCATCACCATCACCACCGTTACCACTGTCACCACCACCATCACCATCGTCACCATCGTCATCATCATCATCACCACCGTCACCACCACCATCGTCACCACCATCGTCACCACCATCACCATCGTCATCATCATCATCACCACCGTCATCACCACCACCATCGTCACCACCACCACCATCGTCACCACCATCACCATCGTCATCACCATCATCACCATCACCACCGTCACCACTGTCACCACCACCATCACCATCGTCACCATCGTCATCATCATCATCACCACCATCGTCACCACCATCGTCACCACCATCACCATCGTCATCATCATCATCACCACCGTCATCACCACCACCATCGTCACCACCACCACCATCGTCACCACCATCACCATCGTCATCACCATCATCACCACCGTCATCACCACCACCATCGTCACCACCATCGTCACCACCATCACCATCGTCATCACCATCATCACCATCACCACCGTCACCACTGTCACCACCACCATCACCATCGTCACCATCGTCATCATCATCATCACCACCGTCACCACCACCATCGTCACCACCATCACCACCATCACCATCGTCATCATCATCATCACCACCGTCATCACCACCACCATCGTCACCACCACCACCATCGTCACCACCATCACCATCGTCATCATCATCATCACCACCGTCATCACCACCACCATCGTCACCACCATCGTCACCACCATCACCATCGTCATCACCATCATCACCATCACCACCGCACCACTGTCACCACCACCGTCACCATCGTCATCATCGTCATCATCATCATCACCACCGTCATCACCACCACCGTNATCACCACCATCGTCACCACCATCAATCGTGTCATCATCTCATCACCACCGTCATCACCACCGTCATCCCACCCCTCGTCACCACCATCACCGATCGTCATCACCGTCATCACCATCCACCATCGTCATCCACCATCGTCATCCAAACCACCACCATCGCACCACCGTCACCACCACCGTCACCNCCACCACNACCNTCACCACCGTCAGGTGTTGGCCACCACCGTCACACCGATTCGCTAACNACCATCACCGTCACCACCATCATGACCACCGTCACCACCATCCCACCGTCACTACCACAGTCACCACCGTCACCACCGTCACCACCACCTGTCCCACCACTACCAC
>WFAB01001549.1:92500-102500 GCA_018977245.1 Lethenteron camtschaticum | reverse complement strand
GAATCAACCCACCCGCGCCTGCAACGTGGCTTCATCCCAGAGGTCGCAATCGGGTACCTGACCNTACCCTACCCGGCCGGTACCCGGCCGGGTACGGGTAGGGTACGGGTACGGCCGGGTACGGGTAGGGTACGGGTAGCCGGGTACCCGTTTGCGACCCTGGTGCGGCCGGGTACGGGTAAGGGAATCAAAACCCGTTTGCGACCTCTGCCTTGCAGTGACGGAAAGCTTTAAGTCAAGATTTAACCGGCCTCTACGGGGACGGATTTCTACGCGACCTTTAGATCTGCTATCGTAAGTAGAAGACTACCTCATTGGAACCTCATTTGCCAGTAGAAGATATGATGATTGTTTTTTACCCTTCTATCTGGCAACAAAACTGACACCTTTTTTTACGAGGAGTCATGTTTGCATTGACCACAATACCTGCAGTCATAATGCAAACAACAAAAAACATAACTCTGATAATGTATGTGCACTGTCCTCGAAGTTGATTGGTCCACACCCGAGACAACTTTTCTTAGAGCCTAGTCTCACATGGTGTTGGACCAGATGACGCCAAAAGGCGCACAACTCAAAGTGTATAGTGTAGTGTATTATAGTGTATAGTAGTGTATAGTGTAGTGTATAGTGTAGTGTATAGTAGTGAGTGTAATGTATAGTAGTGTATAGTGTAGTGAATAGTGTATAGTGTCTGTGGTGCTGGTGTCTGTGATGCCGTGTTTGCGGTGCTGGTGTCTGTGGTGCTGTGTTTGCGTTGCGGTGTCTGCGTTGCTGTGTCTGCGATGCTGGTGTGTGTGGTGTCTGCGATGCGGTGTTTGCGACGCGGTGTTTGCGATGCTGGTGTGTGTGGTTGCGTTGCTGTGTTTGCGATGCTGGTGTTTGCGACGCGGTGTTTGCGATGCTGGTGTCTGTGGTACTGTGGTTGCGTTGCGGTGTTTGCGATGCTGGTGTCTGTGGTGTTTGCGATGCGGTGTTTGCGTTGCTGGTGTCTGTGGTGTTTGCGATGCGGTGTTTGCGATGCTGGTGTGTGCTGTGTTTGCGATGCCGTGTTTGCGATGCTGGTGTCTGTGGTGCTGTGTCTGCGATGCCGTGTTTGCGATGCTGGTGTTTGCGATGCGTGTTTGCGATGCGTGTTTGCGGTGCCGGTGTGTGCGTTGCTGTACCCGGCTCTCCTCCTGCTGCTGCTGCTGCTGGTCTTAGTGCTCCATAGGCTCGCTGCTCTTCTCCTTGTTGTCCTTGTCGTCGCCGGATGCAGCTGCAGCGTCAGCGCCGGCGGCGGGAGGGGCAGCAGTGGCGGCAGCAGCAGGGGCAGCAGCAGTGGCGGCCGCATCAGCGGCGGCTGGAGCCTGCAGCGCGGAGACACGCGCAGAGGGAGGGACGCACGCAGATGCACGGTTACACAGATACACACGGTTACACACACACACACACTGTTACACACACAGTTACACACACAGACGCACACACAGATACACACACACAGACACACACACNGTTACACACACAGTTACACACACAGTTACACACACAGACACACACAGTTACACACACAGACACACACAGACACACACACACACACACACAGTTACACACACAGTTACACACATACACACACACACACACACACAGTTACACACACAGACACACACAGTTACACACACAGACGCACGGCNACACAGATACACACACAGTTACACACACAGTTACACACACAGACACACACACAGAGTTACACACACACACACACAGTTACACACACACACACACACACACCACACACAGTTCACACACACACAGACACACACNCACACACNGACACACACACACACACNCACACACACACATTACACACACATACGCACACACAGTTACACACACACAGTTACACACACAGCTATCGCACACACCACACACAGTTACACACACAGTNACACACACATACACACACAGTTACACACACAGATGCACGCACACAGATACACACACNGTTACACACACAGTTACACACACACACACACACAGTTCACACACACACACACACACACACACAGTTACACACACAGTTACACACACAGTTACACACACAGCTACACACACAGTTACACACACTGTTACACACACAGTTACACACACACACACACAGTTACAAACACACAGTTACACACACACTGTTACACACACACAGTTACACACACAGTTACACACACACACACACAGTTACACAGATACACACGGTTACACACAGTTACACACACACAGTTACACACACACAGACGCACACACACACACAGACACACACACNGACACATACACNCACACACCGACACACACACAGACACACACACNGACACACACACACNGACACACACACAGTTACACACGACACACACAGTTACACACACACACACACAGTTACACACACACACACACAGTCACACACACAGTTACACACACACATACACACACACACACACAGAGACACACACACACAGACACACACACACACACCAGCGGACCATCCTGCGTGTGCACGTGGGTCAAACCAACTCAGCCGACATGCGGGTGTGGGGGGGGNTGGTGGTGGGGGTGGGTGGTGGTGTGGGGGGGTGGGGGTGGTGGTGGGGGGGGTGTGACACCCACGTGACGCTGTGGCCTCTCCTCCAGCCCCTCGAGGAACTGGGAGACCCCCTCGTCGTCGTAGATGGTGAAGTCCAAACTCTTGCCGACAATCCCTATGGACACGTTCTGTGCGGGGGGCGGGCGGGGGGGAGAGGGGGGGAAAGGGGGAGGAGAGGAGAGGGGGGAGGGGGAGGGGGAGGGGGCGGGGGGGGGAGGGGAGGGGGGGGAGAGGAGGGAGGAGGAGAGGGGAGGGGGAGGGGAGGGAGAGAGAGGGGAGGGGGGGAGGGGGAGGGGGGAGGGGGGGGGGGAGGGGGAGGGGGGGAGGGGGAGGGAGGGAGGGGGGGAGGGGGGGAGGGGGGAGGGAGGGGGGGGAGGGAGGGGGAGGAGGGAGGGGNAGGGAGGGAGGGAGGGGGGGGAGGGAGGGGGAGGGAGGGGNAGGGAGGGAGGGGGAGGGAGGGGAGGNAGGGAGGGGGAGGGGGGGGGGGGGAGGGGGGGAGGAGGGGAGGGAGGGGGGGGGGGGGGGGGGGAGGGAGGGGAGGGGGGGAGGGGGGGAGGGAGGGAGGGGGAGGGAGGGGAGGGAGGGAGGGAGGGGGGGAGGGGGGGAGGGAGGGAGGGGGGGGNGAGGGAGGGGGGGGGAGGGAGGGGGGGGGGAGGGGGAGGGAGGGGGAGGGAGAGCATTTGCATGTGCATATGTAGTGTATAGTGTAGTGTATAGTGTAGTGTATAGTAGTGTATAGTGTATAGTGTGTAGTGTATAGTGTAGTGTATAGTGTAGTGTATAGTGTAGTGTATAGTGTGTAGTGTATAGTGTAGTGTGGTAGTGTGTAGTAGTGTATAGTGTAGTGTATGTGTAGTGTAGTGTAGTGTACAGTGTAGTAGTGTAGTGTACAGTGTAGTGTACAGTGTAGTGTACAGTGCAGTGTAGTGTAACGAGTCGCACCTTGGTGGTGAGGTCCTGCTCGTGGGCAGAGTCTCGCGCAACGCTCGCAGTCCGTGCTTCACCAGCTCATCCAGGCTCGCTGTCACATCACCACCATCATCATCATCACCACCATCACTACCACCATCACCACCACCATCGTCACCATCATCACCACCATCACTACCACCATCACCATCATCTCAACATCATCATCACCATCATCACCATCATCATATCACCATCATCATCACCATCAAACATCACCATCATCATCACCATCATCACCACCATCATCACCATCATCACCATCATCATCATCATCACCATCATCACCATCACCACCACCATCATCATCGTCATCACCATCATCATCACCATCTCTAACATCACCATCATCATCACCATCATCATCACCACCATCATCACCATCATCATCACCATCATCATCATCACCATCATCACCATCATCATCACCATCATCACCATCACCACCACCATCATCATCATCATCACCATCCAACATCACCATCATCATCAACATCACCATCATCATCACCACCATCATCATCATCACCACCATCATCACCATCATCATCACCATCTCAACATCAACATCACCATCATCATAACCATCATCACCATCATCTCAACATCATCATCACCATCATCATCATTACCATCACCACCATCATCATCTCAACATCAATCACCACCATCATCACCACCACCATCTCAACATCACCACCACCATCGTCACCATCGTCACCATCATCGCAACACCACCACCGTCAAATTATCTCAACATCACCGCCATCATCACCACCATCTCAACACCACCACCGTCAATATCATCTCATCATCATCACCACCATCGCAACACCACCACCATCGTCACCACCATCTCAACATCACCACCGTCAACATCATCTCAATGCCACCATCACCACCATTTCAACATCACCACCGTCAACATCATCTCATCATCATCATCACCACCATCGTCACCATCAACGCAACATCACCACCGTCAAATCATCTCAACATCACCATCACCACCATCATCATCACCACCTTCGCAACATCACCACCATCGTCATCACCACCACTGCAACATCACCATCATCATCGCCGCCACCATAAATTTCACGTTAATATCATCAACATCACCGCCATCATCACCACCATCTCAACATCACCACCGTCAACATCATCTCAATGCCACCATCACCACCATTTCAACACCACCACCGTCAAATCATCTCAACATCACCATCACCACCATCGTCATCACCACCGTTGCAACATCACCGCCATCATAACCACCACCATCATCACCATCATCGCAACACCACCACCTTCAAATCATCTCCACCATCACCACCATCGTCATCACCACCGTTGCAACATCACCATCATCATCGCCGCCACCATAAATTTCACGTTAATATCATCAACATCACCGCCATCATCACCACCATCTCAACATCACCACCGTCAACATCATCTCAATGCCACCATCACCACCATTTCAACATCACCACCGTCAATATCATCTCATCATCATCATCACCACCATCATCACCATCGTCACCATCAACGCAACACCACCACCGCCATCATCATCACAACCGTTGCAACATCATCATCGCCGCCACCGTAAATTTCACGTTAACATCATCAACATCACCACCCACAGCGATGCTGAGGTGCGGTGTTTCTACGCACTGCGTACACACTACACGCAGTCTGTGCAGCGCACACAGTGTGCAGTCATAGTACTGGCAGGAACCTCCTGGTTACACCAGCCCACAAGGGATTATTGTGTCCGTCGTGCAGGGAGGGGCTGGGTGGGAGAGAGGGGCTGGGTGGGGAGGGAGGGAGGGGCTGGGTGGGGAGGGAGGGAGGGGCTGGGTGGGGAGGGAGGGGCTGGGTGGGGAGGGAGGGGCTGGGTGGGNAGGGAGGGCTGGGTGGGGAGGGAGGGGCTGGGTGGGGAGGGAGGGGCTGGGTGGAGTGGGAGGGTGGGGAGCGGCTGGGTGGGGAGGGTGGGGAGGGGCTGGGTGGGGAGGGTGGGGAGGGGCTGAGTGGGGAGGAGCTGGGTGGGGAGGGGCTGGGTGGGGTGGGTGGGGAGGGGCTGGGTGGGGAGGGTGGGGCTGGGTGGGAGGGCTGGGTGGGGAGGGTGGGGTGGGGCTGGGTGGGGAGGGTGGGGAGGGGCTGGGTTGGGAGGGGTGGGGCTGGGTGGGGAGGGGCTGGTCACCCCGTGGTGCCCTTATAAAACTCAACGTTTCACCTACTCACGCCGGCTTGTGCCCGTCCTCACAGTCGGCCATATTTGCGGAATACACCACGCCGCCGTTGACCCTGCAGGCCATTGACCGAGCAACCCGACGTGTTCCTACCAGCTCCCTCCTCCGCAGATGAATGTGTTGTACACAGCGTATAGGAGCAGCGTTCGTGTGTGTAGCAGTCTCACCATCGGAGAACTCCCCCATGTGTCTCTCTAGGTAGGTGCGCGCAGACTGCGAGCGAGCTCCGATGGACATCGCCTTGCACTGGAAGTAGTTGGCAGAGGGGCAGGTCTGGTAGATGTGGGGGCCGTTCTCCTGCGAGACGAGGAGGGGAGAGGAGGGGGTGGTGGGAGGAGAGGTTTAGAATCAACGAAACGATGAAGGGGGTTTTTAAATCCTTTATATTAAGTTCGCTCGCTCGCTTGCTTAGGACCGTGCAAATCTTTCGGTCGTTTTTTAACCCACTTCCCGTGATCCAATCGAGCTGACATTTTGCACACAGACTCGTATAAAGGTTAAGGAAAACTTTGTTTTTACGGGTTATACTTATTTTTCGATTTAAAGCTTTCGTGACTGCAGGGATTCATCTTCTTGGTTCTTTCGGTAAAGTCATCACGGAGAAGGGAAATAATAAAAATAAAACATAATAAAATACAATTCTCACGACGTTTCGGCCACAACGCAAGCAGCCGTCCTCAGGTGAAGAACAGGTCTGTCGGGAAGTCTCATTCAGACTCATTCAGACGCTGTCTTTCCGACAGACCTGTTCATTCAGACGCTGTCTTTCCGACAGACCTGTTCATTCAGACGCTGTCTTTCCGACAGACCTGTTCATTCAGACGCTGTCTTTCCGACAGACCTGTTCATTCAGACGCTGTCTTTCCGACAGACCTGTTCATTCAGACGCTGTCTTTCCGACAGACCTGTTCATTCAGACGCTGTCTTTCCGACAGACCTGTTCATTCAGACGCTGTCTTTCCGACAGACCTGTTCATTCAGACGCTGTCTTTCCGACAGACCTGTTCATTCAGACGCTGTCTTTCCGACAGACCTGTTCATTCAGACGCTGTCTTTCCGACAGACCTGTTCATTCAGACGCTGTCTTTCCGACAGACCTGTTCTTCACCTGAGGACGGCTGCTTGCGTTGTGGCCGAAACGTCGTGAGAATTGTATTTTATTATGTTTTATTTTTATTATTTTATTATTTCCCTTCTCCGTGATGACGTTACCGAAAGAACCAAGAAGATGAATCCCTGCAGTCACGAAAGCTTTAAATCGAAAAATAAACTCTGATGATGATGATAATGATATGCACTGTCCTTGAAGTTGATTGGTCCACACCCGAGACAGCTTTCCTTAGAGCCTAGTCTCACTTGGTGTTGGACCAGACGACGCCAAAAGGCGTACAACTCAAAGACAGCGCACCATCAGAGTATTGAGAGCTCGGGGTGAAGCATTTACACTATGAGATCTCCTTTACCAGTGGCAACATATAGTAGTAGGTTGCGTGAGAGTGGGAGTGAGTGAGTGAGTGGGGGTGAGTGAGTGAGAGTGGGGGGCCTGTGAGTGGGGGGCCCGTGAATGAGAGTGGGGGGCCTGTGAGTGAGTGAGAGTGGGGGGCCTGTGAGTGAGTGGAGTGGGGGNTGAGTGAGAGTGGGGGCTGTGAGTGAGAGTGGGGAGTGAGTGAGAGTGGGGGGCTGTGAGTGAGTGAGAGTGGGGGTGAGTGAGAGTGGGGGGCCCGTGAGTGAGAGTGGGGGTGAGTGAGTGTGGGGGCCCCTGAGTGAGAGTGGGGGTGAGTGAGAGTGGGGGTCCCCCTGAGTGAGAGTGGGGGGTGAGTGAGAGTGGGGGTCCCCCTGAGTGAGAGTGGGGGGTGAGTGAGAGTGGGGGNGAGTGAGTGAGTGAGAGTGAGTGAGAGTGGGGGTCCCCCNTGAGTGAGAGTGGGGTCCCTGAGTGAGAGTGGGGGCCCGTGAGTGAGCGAGTCAGTGTATGCGAGTGAGCAGGCCACCCCATAGGGGCGAGTCCGTGCGTGGGTGGGCACCTGGGTCTCTGCGAGTGGCGGCGGCGTCAGGGAAACAACGTGGTGGGTGACAATGTGGGTGGGTGACACCGTGGGTGGGTGGGCGAGCGACGCTGGGGTGAGTGACAAGGCGGGTGACACNGTGGGTGAGCGAGCAACGAGGTGGGTGACACCGTGGGTGGGTGAGTGGGTGACACCGTGGGTGAGCGAGCGACGCTGTGGGTGGGTGACGCTGTGGGTGACACCGTGGGTGAGTGAGTGACACCGTGGGTGAGCGAGCGACGAGTGGGTGACACTGTGGGTGAGTGAGTGACACCGTGGTGAGCGAGCGGGTGGGTGACACCGTGGGTGGTGACGCTGTGGGTGAGTGGTGAGCGAGCGAGAGGTGGGTGAGTGAGCTGTGGGTGAGTGACGAGGTGGGTGACACCGTGGGTGAGTGAGTGAGTGGGTGAGCGAGCGACGAGGTGGGTGAGTGACGCTGTGAGCGAGCGACGAGTGGGTGACACTGTGGGTGAGTGAGCGACACCTGGGTGAGCGAGCGACGAGTGGGTGACACCGTGGTGAGTGAGTGACACCGTGGGTGAGCGAGCGACGAGGTGGGTGACACTGTGGGTGAGTGAGTGACACCGTGGTGAGCGAGCGACGAGGTGGGTGACACCGTGGGTGAGTGACACCGTGGTGAGCGAGTGACACCGTGGGTGAGCGAGCGACGAGGTGGGTGACACTGTGGGTGAGTGAGCGAGTGGGTGAGCGAGCGACGAGGTGGGTGACACCGTGGGTGAGTGAGTGAGTGGGTGAGCGAGCGACGAGGTGGGTGACACTGTGGGTGAGTGAGTGACACGTGGGTGAGCGAGCGACGAGTGGGTGACACCGTGGGTGAGTGACACCGTGGGTGAGCGAGTGACACCGTGGGTGAGCGAGCGACGAGGTGGGTGACACTGTGGGTGAGTGAGCGACACCGTGGGTGAGCGAGCGACGAGGTGGGTGACACCGTGGGTGAGTGAGTGACACCGTGGGTGAGCGAGCGACGAGGTGGGTGACACTGTGGGTGAGTGAGTGACACCGTGGGTGAGCGAGCGACGAGGTGGGTGAGTGACACCGTGGGTGAGCGAGCGACGAGGTGGGTGAGTGGTGAACGAGTGACGAGGTGGGTGACACCGTGGGTGAGCGAGTGACGAGGTGGGTGAGTGACACTTTGGGTGAGTGACGCTGTGGGTGAGTGGGTGAGCGAGCGACGAGGTGACACCGTGGGTGAGCGAGCGACGAGGTGGGTGACACCGTGGGTGACACCGTGGGTGACACCGTGGGTGACACCGTGGGTGAGCGAGCGACGAGGTGGGTGAGGATACTGTTGCCGATGAGCGTGACGAGACGGGAGATGGGCAGGGCCGTGTCGTAGACGAACCGCGAGTTCAGGCACTCCTGCCTCATGAAGTTACTGCACGCGCACACACAGCACACAGGCAAAGGTCCCCCGTGTAGCCTCCCGCGCACAGCTGGGCGAGCACAACACGGGTTTCTGTCGGGGTGAGATCGCCTAAATATATTATTGTTTCATTTCGATTGAAAGCTTCTTCGTGACTGCAGCAGGGATTCATCTTCTCGGTTCTTTCGGTAAAGTCATCACGTAGAAGGGAAGTAATAAAATAATAAAAATAAAACATAATAAAATACAATTTAAAGCTTTCGTGGCTGCAGCAGGGATTCATCTTCTTGGTCTTCAGTAAAGTCGACGTAGAAGGGAAGTAATAAAATAATAAAAATAAAATAATAAAATACAATTCACGACGTTTCGGCCACAACGCAAGCAGCCGTCCTCAGGTGGAACAGTCTCGGGGAGACAGCGTCTGAAGCGAATTGACCCACCGGTTCAGATAATCGTCACTGTCGGGTAGGGTACGGGTATCGGGTAGGGTACGGGTATCGGGTAGGTACGGGTACGGTAGGGTACGGGTATCGGGTAGTACGGGTATCGGGTAGGGTACGGGTATCGGGTAGGGTACGGGTATCGGGTAGGGTACGGGTAGGGTACGGGTATCGGGTAGGGTACCCACTGCCAAGAAATGAGTCTTTGTTGTGTAGAATGGTTGACTGAGCCTATTGTTATGTAGAGGTGGTGCGGCTGAAATCGCTGCCAGGAATGAGTTTTTGCT
>WFAB01001549.1:0-87500 GCA_018977245.1 Lethenteron camtschaticum | reverse complement strand
CACACACACACACACACACACCACACACACACACACACACACTGACACAATCACACACCACACAACACACAACAACTACACACANACACACNCNCACACACACACACACACACACACACCACACACTACAACTACACACACAACACANACTCCACANACACCTACCACAACACACACAACACAACACACACAAACACACACACTACACACACACACTACACACACNATTCCATTCACACGGCTACAAACCCCCGCCTCACTTTCACCCCACGCACAATCTACCTGAGACTCCACACACACACTTGTCACACTGCAAACACACAGACACACGCGCGCACACACGACAGACACAGGACACAGGCGACGCGGGTTNACAAGTTGAACGCAGAGTTAGCGCAAAAATCGACAAGATAAATCTATTAAACTTCCAGTCACGTTCAACGCTGACACTTCTCGTGACGGGACGGGGAGGGGGAGGGGGGNTGTGGGGGTGTGGGGAGCCGCACGAGTTGAGTCGACGTTTCGGGAAACGACCCTTCCCTTTACTGACGAGGCGACGTTTCGGGCAATGGCCCTTATCCAGGCTCAAATCCCCGGCGGTGGTGGGGATGGTGGTGGTGATATTAGGGGTGGTGGTGGTGTGGTGGTAGGGGTGGTGGTGGTGGTGGTGGTAGGGGTGGTGGTGGTAGTGGTGGTAGGGTGGTGGTGGTAGTAGGGGTGGGGGTGGTAGTAGGGGTGGGGGTGGTAGGGGTGGTGGTGTAGGGGTGGGGTGGTAGGGGTGTGGTGGTAGGGGTGGTAGTGGTGGTGGTGGTAGGGGTGGTGGTGGTGGTAGGGGTGGTGGTGGTAGGGGTGGTGGTGGTAGTAGGGGGGGGTGGTAGGGGTGGTGGTGGTAGGGGTGGTGGTGGTAGGGGTGTGGTGGTGGTGAGTGGTGGTGGTGGTAGTGGTGGTGGTGGTGGTGGGGTGGTGGTAGTGGTGGTGGNAGTGGTGGTAGTGGTGGTGGTGGTAGGGGTGGTGGTGGTAGGGNTGGGGGTGATNGTGGGGTGGTGGTGGTAGGGNTGGTGGTGGTAGTGGTGGTAGGGTGGTGGTGGTAGTAGGGGTGGGGGTGGTAGGGTGGTGTGGTAGGGGTGGTAGGGGTGGTGGTGGGGTTAGTGGGCTGGTGTGGTGGATGGGTTCCGATTTTAACACAAGAATAATAATCGCATCAACCCACTCTATTCATAGGAAACTAAACAGGAGCATTTCTCCACAAATCTGGCTAACGCCTGATGATGCCAGTTGCAATTACTGCACTATACACTACACTATACACTACACTACACACTACACTATACACTACACTATACACTGCACTACACTATACACTACACCATACACTACACTATACACGACACACTACACTACACACTACACCATACACTGCACTACACACTACTATACACTACACACTACACTACACACTACACACTACACTATACACTACACTATACACTATAAATATTGTAGTAGATTTACGCTCCCAACACACAGCCGGTGCTGTACTAATACGAATTAGCAAGTTCTGTTTACGTGACACAAACCCTGCGATTGCCGTGTCGGGTGGTGGCGGTGTTCAACGACACAACAACAATTTATAGATTTACGCGAACTAATCAATAAACAAATCATCCGTTATGGATCAATAGCAGCCAATTTACTCTGATGTTGATTTTATGCGAAATGTTTTTTTTATATTTTTATTTATTTATTTACGCGGGTTCGATCTAGCCACAAAAATAGATGTCTCTTGTTAAGGACAATAATAATTGTGAGGCAATTTTTTGTGTTTGATTTGGTTTTGTTTTAAATCCGCGCGGAATTAAACATTTGTAACCAACACAACGCGGCGTTTGGCTATTCGCTAAACGTTGCAGGGACGTTTGGATTCGTGCAAAGCGATTAGAATAAATGTAAAATAAAAAATGATGGGGGGGAAAGTACAAAAAGATTACAACAAATGTAAAATAGCAAAAAAAAANTTTCATGCATTTTAAATAACTAAATAAAAAATTAAGTAAAAATTTAGCCGAATCATCGCCTAGAACAGGCCCAGGCTTCAGTGGACATTGCATTAAAAAAACCACAATTACTACAACACGGTGAACAATAAAAAAAGCAGAGCAAATATAAAAAGCGCTGCACGATGATTTAAACGTATTTGTTGTTTGTAAAGTTCGGATTTAAAAGGGTAAAAAATAAATAAAAATAAGAAATGCCACACTGCCAGGGTTCAGCCTAGCTTAGGCCGAGGCGGCGAGCGTCAACTGCGTTGAGTCTGAACGGGATAAATGAACCTCCAATCTCAACGAGGCGCTTACGAGGGAACTCGCTTCGCTTCTTCTACAAAATGAGGCTACAAAGAAAGAGTTTGAATGGTTAAAATAAAAGTTGTAATTTGTAAAACTCTAAACTCACCATTGTGAACTCGGCAGTTGACGGATGCGCGCGACTCCAGCGAAGCTGACGGACCGGATGTGACGTCACTCCCCCCCCNTCTCACCCCCCGTGTCACCCCNTTAGTCAACCCCTCCGTCACCCCCTTAGTCAACCCCCCCCCTCGTCACCCCCCCNGTCACCCCCCCCCGTCACCCCCCCTCGTCACCCCCNTCGTCACCCCCCTCGTCACCCCCCTCTCACCCCCCNATCGTCACCCCCCGTCACCCCCCTCGTCACCCCTCTCATCACCCNCCCCNGTCACCCCCCCCCNTCGTCACCCCCCCCCTCGTCACCCCCCNTCGTCACCCCCCCCCTCGTCACCCCCCTCGTCACCCCCCCCTCGTCACCCCCCCGTCACCCCCCTCGTCACCCCTCGTCACCCCCCTCGTCACCCCCNTCGTCACCCCCCCCGTCACCCCCCCCCTCGTCACCCCCCCTCGTCACCCCCCCCCTCGTCACCCCCCTCTCACCCCCCTCGTCACCCCCNTCGTCACCCCCCCTCACCCCCCTCGTCACCCCCCCCCCGCACCCTCCCTCGTCACCCCCCTCGTCACCCCCTCGTCACCCCCCTCTCACCCCCCCTCGTCACCCCCCCTCGTCACCCCCCCCCCGTCACCCCCCCCACAACTCAAAGACAACGCACCATCAGAGTATAGAGCTGTGCGTTTTGGGATAAAGGGTAAAAAACACAATTCTTTTTGCTTGGCTGTGTGAGGTCACGAGCAGTGCGGGTGGATGATCAGGGTCACCGGAGTCCTCTGTGACGGAAAACCGATAGGCTGAGGGAAAAATATACAAGACATCGTCCGACCGTTGGCACTCTATGGATCCGAGTGCTGGCCAGCCACACTGGAGATGAGGATGCTAGATGGAGCCCGTCATGATGGGATCGTTCAGGAACGACTTGGTGTGGCCCCCCATTGCGGACAAGATGCTTGAGAAGGCGGTGCTACGGCCANGTGATGCGAGTGAAGNGTCATCAGTGAAGACTGCCGTGCGTATTGAGCCAGAGGGACGCCGTCCACGCGGACGTCCGAAGAAGCGATGGATGATTGACCGAAAGGAGAGTGAAGACGGTCAACGCATAGATCTGNACGAGCCAAATGGAGAAGACAAGCCAGGGCCCTGCGCCACACGGAACAACGCTAGGAAGAAGAAGCTCCTGGCAAATGAGTCCAATGCACATCTACGTAGTTTAGGCCTTAACTGGTCAAATATATGGGTCTTGCCAGAAAAATATGATAATTGGTTCTTTACCCTTCTATCTGGCAACAAAACTGACACCTTTTAAGGAGTCTGTTTGCATAGACCGAATACCTCAGTCATAATACAAACAAAAGAACATAATCTGAGGGTGTGACCAATCAACTTCAAGCAGTCAATTATCAGAGTTATGTTCTTTGTTTGTATTTGACTCAGTTTGCGGTCTATGCAAAATGACTCCTTGCAAAAAGGTGTCAGTTTTGTTGCCAGATAGAAGGGTAAAGAACCAATTATCATTGGTCAAATAAAATCACGTAGGCATCAAATACAATTTCCCTAAGTGACTTTATCGAAAGAACCAAGTTGTAGTATGGATCCCTGCAAACACGAAAGCTTCAACTCAAGATCGGTAAAAATAAACAAAAGCAAGACTCGAAAATCCAACGGTCTCAAACATTTTTATTCAAACTTTCCCGCGAGAAAAACATTTGAAACGCCTGTTTCTCCTCCTCCTCCTCCTTATGTACATCAGACACACACGAACAATTAGCGAATGCCACAGGTTCAAAGAGACCCCCAGACCCAGGGCACAAACCCAGCCTCCCAGCAGAGCTGAGTCAGTGTCTCTGACACGGCCATCATGAACCCTTTGTAAGAGAGAGAGACACCGAGACCCAGGCTCGAACCCAGCATAGCTGAGTCAGTGTCTCTGACACGGCCATCATGAACCTTTGAGAGAGAGAGACACCAGACCCAGGGCTCGAACCCAGCATCTGANCAGTGTCTCTGACAAGGCCACTATGAACCCAGTGAGAGAGAGAGACACCAGACCCAGCTCGAACCCAGGCTCGAACCCAGCATTCAGTGTCTCTGACAAGGCCACTATGAACCCTCTGAGAGAGAGAGACACCCAGACCCAGGGCTCGAACCCAGCATCTGAGNCAGTGTCTCTGACACGGCCATCGTGAACCCGTTGAGAGAGAGACACCAGACCCAGGGCTCGAACCCAGCCTGTCAGTGTCTCTGACACGGCCATCATGAACCCAGTGAGAGAGAGAGAGNCACCCAGACCCAGGGCTCGAACCCAGCCTCTCAGTGTCTCCGACATGGCCACGATGAACTCGAGAGAGAGAGAGACCCAGACCCAGGGCTCGAACCCAGTGTCTGAGNCAGTGTCTCTGACACGGCCATTAAGAACCCAGTGTAAGAGAGAGACACCCAGACCCAGGGCTCGAACCCAGCAGAGCTGATCAGTGTCTCTGACACGGCCATCGTGAACCCAGTGAGAGAGAGAGAGACACCCAGACCCAGGGCTCGAACCCAGCATCTGAGTCAGTGTCTCTGACACGGCCATCATGAACCCCGTGTAATGAGAGAGAGAGACACCCAGACCCAGGGCTCGAACCCAGCGAGCGGATCAGTGTCTCTGACACGGCCATCATGAACCCTTGTAAGAGAGAGAGAGACACCCAGACCCAGGGCTCGAACCCAGCATCTGAGTCAGTGTCTCTGACACGGCCATCATGAACCCTTGTAAGAGAGAGAGAGACACCCAGACCCAGGGCTCGAACCCAGCATGGCTGAGTCAGTGTCTCTGACACGGCCATCATGAACCCCGTGTAAGAGAGAGAGACACCCAGACCCAGGGCTCGAACCCAGGCGCTGATCAGTGTCTCTGACACGGCCATTAAGAACCCAGTGAGAGAGAGAGAGNCACCCAGACCCAGGGCTCGAACCCAGCCTCTCAGTGTCTCCGACATGGCCACTATGAACCCTCTGAGAGAGAGAGAGNCACCCAGACCTAGGCTCGAACCCAGCCTCTCAGTGTCTCCGACATGGCCGCTATGAACCCTCTGAGAGAGAGAGAGACACCCAGACCAGGGCTCGAACCCAGGCGCTGATCAGTGTCTCTGACACGGCCATCATGAACCCGTGAGAGAGAGAGAGACACCCAGACCCAGGGCTCGAACCCAGGCGCTGATCAGTGTCTCTGACACGGCCATCATGAACCCTGTAAGAGAGAGAGAGACACCCAGACCCAGGGCTCGAACCCAGCGCTGAGTCAGTGTCTCTGACACGGCCATTAAGAACCCAGTGAGAGAGAGAGAGACACCCAGACCCAGGGCTCGAACCCAGCCTCTCAGTGTCTCCGACATGGCCACTATGAACCCTCTGAGAGAGAGAGAGACCCCAGACCTAGGGCTCGAACCCAGCCTTTCAGTGTCTCCGACATGGCCGCTATGAACCCTCTGAGAGAGAGAGACACCCAGACCCAGGGCTCGAACCCAGCCTGTCAGTGTCTCTGACACGGCCATCATGAACCCTGTAAGAGAGAGAGAGACACCCAGACCCAGGGCTCGAACCCAGGCGAGCTGAGTCAGTGTCTCTGACACGGCCATATGAACTCCGTGTAAGAAGAGAGAGACACCCAGACCCAGGGCTCGAACCCAGCCTGTCAGTGTCTCTGACACGGCCATTAAGAACCCGTGAGAGAGAGACACCCAGACCAGGGCTCGAACCCAGCCTCTCAGTGTCTCGACACGGCCATCATGAACCCTCTGAGAGAGAGAGACACCCAGACCCAGGGCTCGAACCCAGCCTCTCAGTGTCTCGACATGGCCAGAACCCTCTGAAGAGAGAGACACCCAGACCCAGGGCTCGAACCAGCCTCTCAGTGTCTCGACATGGCCACTATGAACCCTCTGAGAGAGAGAGAGACACCCAGACCCAGGGCTCGAACCCAGCTCTCAGTGTCTCCGACATGGCCACTAAACCCTCTGAGAGAGAGAGAGACACCCAGACCCAGGGCTGAACCCAGCCTCAGTATCTCTGACACGGCCATTATGAACCCTCTGAGAGAGAGACAGACACCCAGACCCAGGGCTCGAACCCAGCATGGCTGAGTCAGTGTCTCTGACACGGCCATTATGAACCCTCTGAGAGAGAGAGACACCCAGACCCAGGGCTCGAACCCAGCTCTCAGTGTCTCGACATGGCCGCTATGAACCCTCTGAGAGAGAGAGACACCCAGACCCAGGGCTCGAACCCAGCCTCTCAGTGTCTCGACATGGCCATATGAACCCTCTGAGAGAGAGAGAGACCCAGACCAGGGCTCGAACCCAGCCTTCAGTGTCTCCGACATGGCCGCTATGAACCCTCTGAGAGAGAGAGAGACACCCAGACCAGGGCTCGAACCCAGCATCTCAGTGTCTCCGACATGGCCACTATGAACCCTCTGAGAGAGAGAGACACCCAGACCCAGGGCTCGAACCCAGCAGCTGAGTCAGTGTCTCTGACACGGCCATTAAGAACNCGTGTGAAAGAGACACCCAGACCCAGGGCTCGAACCCAGCCTCTCAGTGTCTCGACACGGCCACATGAACCCTGTGAGAGAGAGAGAGACACCCAGACCCAGGGCTCGAACCCAGCCTCTCAGTGTCTCCGACATGGCCACTAGAACCCAAGAGAGAAGAGACACCCAGACCCAGGGCTCGAACCCAGCAAGCTGAGTCAGTGTCTCTGACACGGCCATTAAGAACCCAGTGTAAGAGAGAGACACCCAGACCCAGGGCTCGAACCCAGCCTCTCAGTGTCTCCGACATGGCCACTATGAACCCTCTGAGAGAGAGAGACACCCAGACCCAGGGCTCGAACCCAGCGCTGAGTCAGTGTCTCTCAACGCATTCTCTCCGTGCGGTGACGGGTGGTAGGGCAGGCTCTTTCTCCACTCGCCGCCTCGTGTCTCCGCCCCGGGTTGATGTTGACGACGACGATGACGATGATGCCGATGATGATGATGATGATGGTGAAGATGATGACGGACATAACGGAGGCCTCGTTGAACAGGATCGGCTTCCCGACAGCGTCTGCACACGCATGCACGCACGCACGCACGCAAACACGCGGACACAAAGACAAAGATCCCCCGTGTAGCCTTAACAGAGACTTATTCTCAGGTTTTTTCGGTAAAGTCACTTAGGTAAAAAAAATTAAAATAAATAAAAGTGAAAAAAAATAAAAATCACGACGTTTCGGAGGCAACACAAGCTTCCGTCTTCAGGTGGAACCGTCACAGCCACGACAGCTGTTCACGTAAATGAGAGATTGCAAGAGCTACCACTCCGTATATATAATGGTTGAGGGGGAAGGCCAAGTACGGCATACTTTTTATGAATATGGTAAGGTGAGGCTTAAGACTAAGAGTAGACTGTATAACAAAAGCTGAGCCTTTATTATGGAGAGGTTCGGTTTGTGACTACGCCTAGTCTACATAACAAAAGTGTGAAACAAGTATAACCAGTAAAAACAAAGTTTTTCACTCTAAATCCTTTATATGCGTGGCGGCTAGAGTCCTCTCGTCCTCTGGCTTGAGATGGCTGCCACCTATGGGTCAGATGATTGCATTGCACCATTAAGCAATTGGTAATTAAATATAATATTTTTGTCCTAAAAAGTGTAAAATTTTGGAAATTTTCACGAACATTAATTGTCACGCACAACGAGTATGTGTGCAAAATGTCAGCTCGATTGGATCACGGGAAGTGGTTAAAAAACGACCGAAAGATTTGCACGGTCCTAAGCAAGCAGGCGAACTTAATATAAAGGATTTAAAAGAAAGCTAAACCTGGTAGAAAGCTAAACCTGGTAAAACACAACTGGCTGTCCATCAGTAACCTGCAATAGTTTTCTGTCAAATAAGATGGTCCAAATAAGTGTAGTTAAATCTTTTTTTGCACGGTTAATCACATCTTTCCAATGATTAAAGGTGCGGCTTGAGACTAAGATAGACTGCATAACAAAAGGCTGAGCCTTTATTATGGAGAGGTTCGGTTTGTGACTACGCCTAGCCTACATAGCAAATCTAGAATTAACAGAGACTGATAATTGGTTTTTTATCCTTCTATCTGGCAACAAAACTGACACCTTTTTACAAGGAGTCATGTTTGCATAGACCGCAATACCTGCAGTCATAATACAAACAAAAACACAACTCTGATAATGTATGCACTGTCCTTGAAGTTGATTGGTCCACACCCGAGACAGCTTTCCTTAGAGCCTAGTCTCACATGGGTTGGACCAGATGACGCCAAAAGGCGCACAACTCAAAGACAATGCACCATCAGAGTATGAGAGCTCGGGCAAGCATCTACACTATGGAAACCTCATTTGCCAGTAAAAATATGAATTGGTTTTTTACCCTTCTATCTGGCAACAAAACTGACACCTTTTTACAAGGAGTCATGTTTGCATAGACCGCAATACCTGCAGTCATAATACAAACAAAGACATAACTCTGATAATGTATGCACTGTCCTTGAAGTTGATTGTCCACACCCGAGACAGCTTTCCTTAGAGCCTAGTCTCACATGGGTTGGACCAGATGACGCCAAAAGGCGCACAACTCAAAGACAATCCCATAGAGTAGAGGCTCAACATCTACACTTGGAACATTTGCCAGTAAAANTAGAGAATTGGTTTTTTACCCTTCTATCTGGCAACAAATGACACCTTTTNACGGAGATGTTCATGACACATACCTGCAGTCATATCAAACAAAAACACAACTCTGAAAAGATGCACCGTCCTTGAAGTTGATGTCACACCCGAGNCAGCTTTCCTTNGAGCCTAGTCTCACNTGGTGGAAGATGANGCCAAAAGGCGCACAACTCAAAGACAATGCACCTCAGAGTATGAGAGTCGGGGCAGCATCTACACGTATGGAAACCTCTTTAGTATATGNATTGTTTTTTTACCCTTCTATCTGGCNACATGCACCTTTTTACAAGGAGTCATGTTTGCATAGACCGCAATACCTGCGTCATAATACAAACAAAAGACATAACTCTGATAATGTATGCANTGTCCTTGAAGTTGATTGGTCCACACCCGAGAGTTTCCTTAGNGCCTGTCTACATGGGTTGGACCAGATGACTGCCAATTATCATATTTTTACTGGCAAATGAGGTTCCCATAGTGTAGATGCTTACAGAGACTGTTGGGCAAGTGTGTTTCGAGAGTNGCACCGCCCGCCCGGCCGCCTTTGTCTCCCCGACGGAGATGTTCACGACACATCCACGCAGACGCGTCGATTGGAAACTCATTCCTTCAGAGCTGCGTTCCGCGTTTTCAGTTTGTTGTCACGCGCCCTGCACCTTCGGTGAGCGCCATCGGCTGCTCACGGTGCAAGTTGTGTGTGTGTGCGTGTGTGTGTGTGCGTGCGTGTGTGCGTACGTGTGTGTGTACGTGCGTGTGCGTGTGTGTGTACGTGTGTGTATGTGTGTACGTGTGTGTGTGCGCGTGCGTGCGCGTGCGTGTGCGTGTGTGTGTGCGTGTGTGTACATGGATGTGTGTGTGTGTGTGTACATGCGTGTGCGTGTGTGTATGCGTGTGCGTGTGTGCGTGTGTGTGCGTGCGTGTGTGTACATGCGCGTGCGTGTGTGTACATGCGTGCGTGTACATGCGTGTGTGCGTGCGTGTGTGCGTGTGTACGTGTGTGCATGTGTGTGTACATGCGTGTGTGTGCGTGCGTGCGGTCACCCTGAACGCTGGAGTTCTGATCTCCTCCCCGCGTCTCTGGCTGAGTGCCGCGGGTCGGTTGGCAGGCGACGACCACGATCCCACAGACAGAGACAGTCCCAGAGGTTTCTTCTTACCAGCAGCCTGGGAGACCACAAACACACACAGCCACACAGCACAGCTACTATTAACACACACAGCCACACAGCACAGCTACTATTAGCACGCAGCAGTGGCTAGGAGATGTTGACTACCTCGCCTGGTCTACAGGAGGTCGTGGGTTCGATCCCGACCCTGACGCCTGCTGCTGTATATTTGGAGTCTGCGTCTCTCTCTCATCATCATCATCACGGTGGCTAGATGTTAACTACCTCGCCTGGTGTGCAGAAGGTCGTGGGTTCTATTCCTGCCACTGACGATGCCTGCTGCTGCTGCTGTATAAAAATAGTTAAGTGAAAATCTGTTTTAAGTGAAAAAATTTTTAAGTGAAAATCAGTTTTAAGTGAAAAATAGTTTTCAGTAAAAATAGTTTTAAGTGAAAAATAGTTTTAAGTGAAAAATAGTTTTAGTGAAAANTAGTTTAAGTGAAAATAGTTTAAGTGAAAATAGTTTTAAGTGAAAAATAATTTTAAGTGAAAAATAGTTTTAATTTAAAAATAATTTNAAGTGAAAAATAGTTTTAAGTGAAAAATATTTTAAGTGAAAAATAATTTTAAGTGAAAAATAGTTTTAATTTAAAATAATTTTAAGTGAAAAATAGTTTAAGTGAAAAATAGTTTAAGTGAAAAGTTTAAGTGAAAAATAGTTTAAGTGAAAAGTTTAAGTGAAAAATAGTTTGAGGTGAAAAATAGTTTTAAATGAAAAATAATTTTAAGTGAAAAATAGTTTTAAGTGAAAAATAGTTTTAAGTGGAAAATTGTTGTAAGTGAAAAATAGTTTNAAGCGAAAAATAGGTTTAAGCGAAAAATAGTTTTAAGTGAAAAAAGTTTAAGCGAAAAATTGTTTTAAGTAAAAAAAGTTTTAAGTGAAAAATAGTTTAAGTGAAAAATAGTTTAAGTGAAAAATACGTTTTAAGTGAAAAATTTTTGAGTGAAAATTTTTTAAGTGAAAAATAGTTTTAAGTGAAAATAGTTTAAGTGAAAAAGTTTTAAGTGAAAAAGTTTTAAGTGAAAAATATTCTTGGTTTAAGTAAAAANGTTTTAAGTGAAAAATAATTTTAAGTGAAAATAGTTTTAAGTGAAAAAAGTTTTAAGTGAAAAATAGTTTTAAGTGAAAAATAGTTTAAGTGAAAAATAGTTTAAGTGAAAAATAGTTTTAAGTGAAAAGTTTAAGTGAAAAATAGTTTGAAGTGAAAAATAGTTTTAAGTGAAAATAGTTGTAAGTGAAAAAATTTTAAGTGAAAAATAATTTTAAGTGAAAAATAGTTTTAAGTGAAAAAAAGTTTTAAGTGAAAAAAAGTTTTAAGTAAAAGTTTTAAGTGAAAAATTGTTTTAAGTGAAAAATAGTTTAAGTGAAAAAAAGTTTTAAGTGAAAAATAGTTTTGAGTGAAAAATAGTTTTAGTGAAAAATAGTTTTAAGTGAAAAATAGTTTTAAGTGAGAAATAGTTTTAAGTGAAAATATTTTAAGTGAAAAATAGTTTTAGGTGGAAATTATTTTAAGTGAAAAATTGTTTTAAGTGAAAAATAGTTTGAGGTGAAAAATAGTTTTAAGTGAAAAAATTTTAAGTGAAATTTTTTTAAGTGAAACATTTTTTAAGTGAAAATTTTTTTAAGTGAAAAAAAATTTTAAGTGAAAGATTTTTTAGGTGAAAAAAAACCNAGTACATTTCATTAAAGCGTGTTTAAAAAAAAGTCTTTTAAAATATTTTCTTTTCATCTTACCAGGCTAAAGCTCACCGAGCTAACAAATGTTAGCAGCTCGATGGAGCGACTGACCATCATCATCATCATCACCGCGTCGACATTTAGCGCGGCAAAATCATCAAAATAATCATCTTAGCTTCTTTCGCTAAAGTCACGGAGGTATAGAATAAAATAAAACGTCGTGTGATTTGATAATTGTTTTTTTACCCTTTTATCTGGCAACAAAACTGACACCTTTTTTTACAAGGATCATGTTGCATAGACCACAATACCTGCAGTCAAAATGCAAACAGCATAACAGAGTCTGTGTGTTTTTTGTTTGCATCATGACTGAGGTATTGTGGTTATGCAAACATGACTCCTCGTAAAAGTGTCAGTTTTGTTGCCAGATAGAAGGGTAAAAAAAANCAATTATCATATTTTTTACTGCCAAATATTGCAATGGTGTCGTGTGATTTATTATCATTTCACAGCCACGTGACTTCACCATAAGAACCAAAGAGATGGATTCTGCAGTCACGAAAGCTTCAAATAAAAATCGAAACAATCTAAACGCTGCCTCACCTTCCTGGCTGATGATGTTGCTGCTGCTGCTGTTGTTGCTGCTGCTGTTGTTGCTGCTGCTGCTGCTGTTGTTGTTGTTGTTGCTGCTGCTGCTGTTGTTGCTGCTGCTGTTGTTGTTGTTGCTGTTGTTGCTGTTGTTGCTGCTGCTGTTGTTGCTGCTGCTGTTGCTGCTGTACCGGGTGAGACTTAGCGGCGGTGAGAGGCGTGGATGGAGACTCGTCTCCCGTCACCGTGGGAGAGATCCGCGAATCTGGACCAACGCCAACGCTACGGCCACCACCACCACCGCCACCACCACCACTGCCACCACCGCCACCACCGCCACCACCACCACCGCCACCACCACCACCGTCACCACTCACAGGCGTGACATCAGCACCGCTGCCGCCACCACCACCACCCACACTAACACCACCACTACCACCACCCACACCACCACCACCATCACCCACACTAACACCATCACCACCACCACAACCACCACCCACACTAACACCACACCACCACTACCACCCACACTAACACCATCACCACCACACCACCACACTAACACCATCACCACCACCACCATTCACACCTCTGAAGCCACCGGCACGACCACCGCCACCACCGTCACCTCCGCCACCACCGTCACTACCTCCACCACTAACACCACCACCCACACCACCTCCAGCCACACCAACAACACCTCCACAACCACCATCACCACCACCGTCACGACCTCCGCCATTCACACCCATGACACCACCACCTCCACAACCTCCAACCACACCAACAACACCACCACCACCACCACCACCTCCACAACCTCCAGCCACACCACCACCACCACCGCCACCACTCCACAACCTCCAGCCACACCAACAACACCACCACCACCATCACCACCGCCACCACCACCATCACCACCACCACCTCCACCACCACCGCCACCACCTCCACCGCCACCACCACCATCACCACCACCTCCACCACCACCTCCACCGCCACCACCTCCACCACCACCGCACCACTCCACCGCCACCACCACCATCACCACCACCACCACCTCCACCGCCACCACCACCATCACCACCGCCACCACCTCCACTACCACCACCACCACCACCACCACCTCCACCGCCACCACCACCATCACCACCGCCACCACCTCCACTACCACCACCACCACCTTCACCGTCACTGCCCCGGCCTTGGCTCCTGCCCACGGACGCCAGCCTGGATTTGCCCGCCGGCGAGCTGCTGTCGATGTGCCTGCTGCTACTGCTGCTGCTGCTGCCTCTGCCGGCGCTGTCGATGTTCCTGCTGCTGCTGCTGTCGATGTGCCTGCTGCTACTGCTGCTGCCTCTGCCGGCGCTGTCGCTGTGCCTGCTGAGATGACTGCTGCTGTCGACGCGACTGCTGCCTCTGCGGCGCTGTCGACGCGACTGCTGCTACTGCTGCTACTGCTGCTGCTGTCGACCTGCCCCGGTTGGCTGCTGCGCCTCACATCGTTGCCGCTCTTGCCGGCGGCGTTGCCGTCTACGCCGCCGCCGCTGAGCCTGTGGCTATGTCTGCCGGCGTTGCCGCCGCTGTTCGTGTTGCTATTGCCGCGCCGCCGCTGCCACCGCCGCCGCCGTCGATATTTCCACCGGCAACGCCGCTGCCGCTGCTGCCACTGCCACCACCGTTGACACCGCCGCTGCTGCCACCGATGGCGTTGATGCCGCCGCGCGCCGCCGCCGTTGTCGGCACAGTCGCGCCGCTTCTCACCGTCACGGCCATTCCCCCTCCTCTGCTCCCGCGGTCGTCGTCGCCGTCGCCGCCGCCTCGGTTACCGCGGCTTCGTTGCAGTTGTTGTTGTGGTTGTTGTGGTTGTTGTTGTTGGTGGTGGTGGTTGGAGGGCGGTGAGGGCGAGTCACCGGGCTCGTCGAGGAAGAGCCGCATCATCTCGAGGACGTTGTGACGGTGAGCAGTGTCCGACGCCAAACCCTGAGGCACGCAACAAACACAACAGGGGTCAATGTTAGACTCACTCACTACCTCTACCCCTACCCACATCCCTCCCTCCCCCACCCCCCNTCCACCCACCACCTCCCTCCCCCCCTCCCTCCCTCCCTCCCTCCCTCCCCCCCTCTGAGAGAGAGAGTTGAGAGGGAGCTAAGAGTGAGAGAGTGAGGTGAGAGGGAGGGGGGTGAGAGAGTGANGGAGCTGAGGGAGTGAGCTGGATGGAGGGAGCTGAGAGTGAGTGAGCTGAGAGTGAGTGAGCTGAGGGTGAGTGAACTGAGTCACCGTGATCCAGTGGTGGTCTAGGAGCTCCCTGGCGGTGAGCCGGTGGGCTGGGTCCACCTTGAGCAGGCCCCGCACCGCATCCTTGCCTGAGCCGCGCACACAAAGACAAAGGTCCCCCGCGTAGACTCAACAGACTGGGTGGGATCTTAATTTTGGAGCTTTCGTGACTGCAGGAATTACTCTTTGGTTCTTTCGGTAAAGTCACGTCTAAAGATAAAATAATAAATTTAAATAACAGCATATCGTCATCAGGCAATAAAGAAATAGCAACAAAAATCGCACCAGAAAACTATAGACAGACGTACAAGCGGACAGACATCACACGGACACACACACACACACACAGAGAGAGAACACGTATCGGCACAAAGAGAGAGGTCGTTTCTGTGACGGGGCCTTAAATATAAAGAGGGGGGGGCGGGGGCGGAGAGAGGAGGGGCAGAGAAAAAATTAGCATGTCAATGAGTGGACGGCAACGTGATGCTGCTGCAAGTAAGATGACGACGCTCACGCACGCAAGCTAGTGCCGTGAGCGAGCGGCACCGATGAAAGCCGGCACGCCAGACCACCTTTGTCTCCGCAGCGGTGGAAATGCTGGTGGCGGTGGTGGTGGTAGTGGTGGGTGGTGGTGGTGGCGGTGGTGGTGGTAGTGGTGGTGGTGTGCTGGTAGTGGTGGTGGTGTGGTGGCGGTGGTGATGGTGGTGGTAGTTGTGGTGGTGGTAGTGGTGGTGGTGGTGGTGGTGGTGGTGCTGGTAGTGGTGATGGTGGTGGGTGGTGGTGATGGTGGTGGTAGGTGGTGCTGGTAGTGGTGGTGGTGGTGGTGGCGTGGTGGCCTGGTGGTGTACTGGTGGTGGTGGTGGTGGTGGTGGTGGTGGATGGTAGTGGTGNTACAGTGGTGGTGGCGGTGGTGGTGGTGGTGGTAGCAGTGGTGGTGGTGGTGGAGCGTGGTGTAGTGGTGGGTGGTGGTGGTGGTGGTACTGGTGGTGTTGGGTGGTGGTTCTGGTGGGTGGGTGGTCGTTGACCCGGCACCGGCGTCGCTNACGGAGCTTCATCCCAGGGCGACTGCGAGAAGCTGAGTCGTCCAGCGCACACCGGTGGCACAGCTCCTCCCGGCTGTCGCCCTTGAACACGTCGCCACACAGCCTGGCGTCAGGGGCAGAGCAGAGGTCGCAACCGGGTACCCGATATCCGTACCCTACTCGTACCCGGCCTGGTACGGGTAGCCGTTTGCCGACCCTGGAGCCGTTTAAGACCTCTGGTTGTGGTGAGTAAGTGGGTGCGTGGGTGGGTGGGTGAGTGAGTGGGTGCGTGGGTGGGTGAGTGAGTGGGTGGGTAGTGGGTGAATGAGTGGTGAGTGAGTGGGTGAGTGAGTGGTGGGTGGGTGAGTGGGTGAGTGAGTGGTGAGTGGGTGCGTGGGTGGGTGAGTGAGTGGGTGGGTGAGTGGGTGATGAGTGAGTGTAGTGAGTGGGTGGGTGGTGAGTGGGTGAGTGAGTGAGTGGGTGCGTGGGTGGGTGAGTGAGTGAGTGGGTGGGTGAGTGGGTGAATGAGTGGGTGGGTGAGTGAGTGATGGAGTGAACGTGACAGGGTGAGTGGGTNAGTGAGTGGGTGAGTGGTGTGTGAGTGAGTGAGTAGTGAATTGCAACGTGGGTGAGTGAGTGAGAGAGTTTGCGACCCTGTGTGCGGGGGTACGGGTAAGGAGACCTNTGGTTGGTGGTGAGTAAGTGGGTGCGTGGGTGGGTGAGTGAGTGAGTGAGTGGGTGGNTGAGTGAGTGTGAGTGGGTGAGTAAGTGGTGCGTTAGTGGGTGAGTGAGGGAGTGAGTGGGTGAGTGAGTGAGAGGGGTGGGTGAGTGGGTGAGTGAGTGGGTGAGTGGGTGGAGTGAGTGAGTGCGGGTGAATTAGTGGNTGGTGAGTGAGTGGGAGTCAGTTTGCGACCCTGTGCGGCCGGGTACGGGTACGGGTAGGCCGTGAGTCACTGGTGAGTCACCGTTTGTCACTCATTTCCCAACGTCTTGTCTCTTCTCACAATTCAAGTTCCTAGAATCAACCCACCCGCGCCTGCAACGTGGCTTCATCCCAGAGGTCGCAACCGGGTACCCATACCCACGTGGTACCCTACCCGTACCCAGGCGGGTACGGGTACCCGTTTGCGACCCTGGTGCGGCCGGGTACGGGTTAGGACTGATGGCACACGCCGGGAGTGAATGAGAGACGCAGCGAAAGGCTCAATGAGAGCCGGCACCACTCCCCTCTAGGCTGTGAGGCTTGCCGAGCTCACAGGGTGAACGCGATGATGCCGATGCTCCAGAGGTCGCCTGCTGGCTGTGTCGTGGTCCAGGAGCACTTCAGGGCTGACAGGCAAAGACAAAGATCCCCCCCCCCCGCCACGCGTAGCCTTAACGGACTGCTGGGCAAGGCTGTTAGCGAGTAGCACACAGGCACACAGACACAGTGACACGCACGCGCTGACACGCGCTGACAACGCCACACACTGACACGCGCTGCACACACACACACACTGACACACANTGACACACACACACACTGACACACCACACAGGCACACACACACTGACNCGCACACACTGACAACACTGACACGCGGACACGCACACATAGACACGCACACACGCACACACACACACTGACACACACTGACACGCACACACAGGCACACACACACTGACACGCACACACTGACACACACGCACACATAGCACGCACTGACACGCACACACACACGCACTGACATGCGCACACACACACACTGACNCACACACACTGACACGNACACACACANACACAACAACAACAACAACCGCCATTCGCCACTAAGTGGCGGTGACGTCACCACGACGCTTGTGCCAGGCCAAGTGCACCTTGAGGCTACCACGTGAAGTGTCGAACGCCCGCTGGCAGGAGGTCATGGGGCAGACCCGGCAGGTGCCACGGGTCGACTGACTGAGATGACCGAGATGACTGGCTGATACACCACAAAGATTCCCCGTAGAGCCATTTGCGACCCTGGTGCGGCCGGGTACGGGTAAAATCAAAACCGTTTGCGACCTCTGGTTGGTGGGTGAGTAAGTGGGTGCGTGGGTGAGTGAGTGCGTGGTGGGTGAGTGGGTGAGTGAGTGAGTGAGTGGGTAGTGCGTGGGAGTGGTGGGTGGGTGAGTGGGTGAGTGGGTGAGTGAGTGGGTGAGTGAGTGAGTGAGTGGGAGAGTTTGCGACCCTGGTGCGGACGGCTAAGGAATCAAAACCCTCTGGGGTGGGTGAGTAAGTGGGTGGCGGGGTGGTGAGTGGGTGGGTGAGTGAGTGGGTGAGTGAGTGAGTGAGTGCGTGAGTGGGTGAGTGGGCGAGTGCGTGGGTGGGTNAGTGCGTGGGTGAGTGGGTGGGTGAGTGATGGGTGGGTGCGGGTTGAGTGGATGAGTGAGTGGTGGTGAGTGAGTGGGTGGGTGAGTGGGTGGGTGGGTGGTGGGCCTGAGGAGTGGGAGAGTTTGCGACCCTGGTGCGGCCGGTACGGGTAAGGATTAATGCTACCCTATCCCCTCCCTTTGATGCTGCTAATCTGCATAATGCACGGGTAATGACTTTGAAACCCCCGCCCACCTCCTGCATTTCACAAGTAGTACTAATCGCATATCTGCATTTCCATAAATATGCTGAATTCCTCTTGATATGCAAATTCTTTTGTCAAGGCGCCCTTCCCCCCTCCAACCCAGCAGCTTAAATAGACGCTCCAACCTGTGTTTCATTCAGACCTGAATGACAGACCTGTTCTTCACCTGAGGACGGCTGCTTGCGTTGTGGCCCGTCGTGAGAATTATATTTTATTATGTTTAAATTTTATTATTAAATTATTTCCCTTTGCAAGAATTGTATTTTAAAAATTTATTTTATTATTTTATTATTTCCCTTGTGAGAATTGTATTTTATAACGTTATATTTTTTTATTTATTATTTCCCTTTGTGAAAAGTGTATTTTATTATGTTTATTTTATCATTTTATTTTTTCCCTTTGCGAGAATTGTATGTTAATGTTTTATTTTATTATTTTATAATTTACCTTTGAGAGAATTGTATTTTATTATGTTTTATTTTTATTATTTCCATTCTACGTGACGACTTTACCGAAAGAACCAAGAAGATGAATCAAAACCGTTTGCGACCTCTGCCCGTTGTGGCCGAAACGTCATGAGAATTGTATTTTATAATGTAATATTTTATTATTTTATTATTTCCCTTTGTGAGAAGTGTATTTTAGTTTATTTTTATTATTTATTATTTCCCTTTGTGAGAATTGTAATTTATTATTTAAAAGTTATTATTTTATTATTTCCTTTGTGAGAATTGTATTTGATTGCGTTTTATTTTTATAATTTTATTATTTCCCTTTGTGAGAATTGTAATTTATTATGTTTAAAGTTTATTATTTTATTATTTCCCTTGGTGAGAATTGTATTTCATCGCGTTTCATTTTTATTATTTTATTATTTCCCTTTGTGAGAATTGCATTTATTATTATTTTTTTATTTCCATTCTACGTGACGACTTTACCGAAGGAACCAAGGAGATGAATCAAAACCCGCTTGCGACCTCTGCCCCGTACCCATGTAGAGGGAGTTCCGCACATTGTCTGCAGCAGCGCCTCACTCCCACTCCCCCACCTCCACCGAGAGACCAAAGTCAGTCACCTGCACGGCCGAGGGTAACGCATCGGTGGGGGGGGGGGCACAACACGCAGGCAGCTGTGATTAGAGAGAGGATCGCCATCATCATCGTTGTCATCGTCATTATATCATCGTCACCATCATCATCTCATCATCATTATCATCATCGTCATCATCATCGTCATCATCATCATCACCATCATCGTCATTATCATCATCATCATCGTCATCATCATCATCATCGTCATCATCATCATCGTCATCATCATCATCATCTCATCATCATCGTCATCATCATCATCACCATCATCATCGTCATCATCGTCATTATCATCATCATCATCGTCATCATCGTCATCATCATCATCTCATCATCATCGTCATCATCATCATCATCGTCATCATCATCGTCATCATCACCATCATCATCGTCATCATTGTCATCATCGTCATCATCATCATCGTCATCATCATCATCTCATCGGATCATCGTCATCATCATCATTATCATCGTCATCATCATCTCGTTGTCATCATCATCATCGTCATCATCATCGTTGTCATCATCATCATCATCTCATTATCATCGTCGTCATCATCTTGGGTTTCTGTGGGTGACTGTAGTATGGTCTCTGTGGTCTCTGTGGTCTCTGTGGTCTCGAGTATGGTCTCTATGAGTTGGTGTGTGGTCTCNGTCTCGTCTCTCGTGGGTCTCTGTGAGTATTTCTTGTGGGTCGTATGTTCTCTGTGTCTCTGTGGGTCAGTATGGGTCTCTGTGTCTCTGTAGTCTCTGTGGGTCTGGGTCTCTGTGGTCTGTGTCTCTGTGTCTGGGTCAGTATGGGTCTCTGTGGTCTGGTCTCTGTGGGTCTCTATGAGTATGGGTCTCTGTGGTCTCTGTGGGTTCTCTGTGGGTCTCTGTATATGGTCTCTATGAGTATGGGTCTCTGTGGGTCTCTGTGGGTCTCTGTNAGTGACGATGGGTCTCTGTGGTCTGGGTCTCTGTGGGTCTCTGTGGGTCTCTGTGGGTCTTGTGAGTATGGGTCTCTGTGGTCTCTGTGGGTCTCTGTGGGTCTCTCTCTGTGGGTCTCTGAGTCTCTGTGGGTCTCTGTGGGTCTCTGTGAGTATGGNCTCTGTGGGTCTCTGTAAGTATGGGTCTCTGTGGGTCTCTATGAGTATGGGTCTCTATAGGTCTCTGTGGGTCTCTGTAAATATGGGTCTCTGTGGGTCTCTGTGGGTCTCTGAGTATGTGTCTCTGTGGGTCTCTATGAGTATGTGTCTATGTGGGTCTCTGTGGGTCTGGGTCTCTATGAGTATGTGTCTCTGTGGGTCTCTGTGAGTATGGGTCTCTGTGGGTCCCTGTGGGTCTCTGTGAGTATGGGTCTCTGTGGGTCTCTATGAGTATGGTCTCTGTGATCTCTGTGGGTCTCTGTGAGTGTGGGTCTCTGTGGTCGATGGGTCTCTGTGGGTCTCTGTGGCTCTCTGTGGGTCTCCGTGGTTCTCTATGAGTATGGGTCTCTGTGTGTCTCTGTGGGTCTCTGTGGGTCTCTGTAAGTATGGGTCTCTATGAGTATGGTCTCTGTGGTCTCTGTGGGTCTCTGTGGGCCTCTGTGGGTCTCTATGAGATGGGTCTCTGTGGGTCTCTGTGGGTCTCTGTGGTCTCTGTGAGTTTCACCGGTCAAACCAAACCGACTCACCCGCACGTCAAACCTCACCCGCTTGCCCCGTCCACCCTGCGGCTTTCACCAAATGTTCTCCAGCTTGAGGTCACGGTGGACGATGTCTGCCAAACGGTGAATTGGTCCAAGAGAGAGACAGAGAGACTTAGTAGAAATGGCGGTTGTTGTTGTTCTTGAGTGTGTGTGTCAGTGCGTGTCAGTGTGTGTGTGTCAGTGTGTGTGTGTGTTGTGTGTGTGTCAGTGTGTGTGTGTCAGTGTGTGTCATGTGTGTGTGTGTCAGTGTGTGTGTGTGTGTGTGTGTGTGTCATAGAGTGTGTGTGTGTGTGTGTGTGTGTGTGTGTGTGTGTGTGTGTGTGNGTGTGAGTGTGTGTGTTGTGTGTCAGTGTGTGTGTGTGTGTGTCAGTGTGGTGTGTCAGTGTGTGTGTGNGTGTGTGTGTGTGTCTGTGTGTGTGTGTGTGTGTGTGTCAGTGTGTGTGTGTGTGTGTTGTACGTGTGTCAGTGTTTGTGTGTGTGNCACGTGTGTGTGTGTGTCAGTGCGTGTTATTGTGTGTGTGTGTCAGTGTGTGTGTGTCAGTGCGTGTGTGTCAGTGTGTGTGTGTGTCAGTGTGTGTGTGTCACCGTGCTGGTGCAGGTACGCGATGGCGCTGGTGACGTCGTGCACGACGCTTCTCCCCGTCGACTCAGCGAACGTGTGTCAGTGTGTGTGTCAGTGTGTGTGTGTGTGTGTGTGTGTGNCAGTGTGTGTGTGTCAGCGCGTGTCAGCGCGTGTGTGTGTCACCGTGCTGATGGAGGTACGCGATGGCGCTGGTGACGTCGTGCACGACGCTTCTCCCCGTCGACTCAGCGAACGCTCCGTGCTGCTCCAGCAGCGAGCGCAGCTCCCCAGCTCGCACAGCTCCATCGCTAAAAACACACGCTAGCGACACGCCAACAACACGCTAGCGACACGCTAACAACACGCTAGCGACACGCTAGCAACGACACGCTAACAACGAGCGCAACACCGGCTCGCACAGCTCCATCGCTAGAAACACACGCTAGCAACACGCCAACAACACGCTAGCGACGACACGCCAACGACACGCCAACGACACGCAACAACACAACAACAATACTACCAATACTAACAAAACGACAACACGACAACAACACAACAGCTATTTTACAAAGAGTCGTTTGCAAGACCACAATACCTGCAGTCTAATGAAAAAAAACATAACTCTGATAATGATATGCACTGTCCTTGAAGTTGATTGGTCCACACCCGAGACAGCTTTCCTTAGAGCCTAGTCTCACATGGTGTTGGACCAGATGACGCCAAAAGGCGCACAACTCAAAGACAATGCACCATCAGAGTATGAGAGCTTGGGGTGTTTGCATTATGACTGCAGGTATTGTGGTCAATGCAAACATGACTCCTCGTAGAAAAGGGGTCAGTTTTGTTGCCAGATAAAAGGGGTAAAAAACCAATTATCATATTTTTCTACTGGCAAAGGAGGTTCCAATGGTGTTGTTGTTGTTGTTGTTTTGCACACGTGAGGCGTGGTGGGCAGAGGTCGCAACCGGGTACCCGATACCCGTACCCTACCTGGGTACCCGGCCGGGTACGGGTAGCGTTTGCGACCCTGGTGCGGCCGGTAAGGAATCAAAACCCTCTGGGTGGGTGAGTGGGTGCGGGTGGTGGTGGTGGTGCGTGGTGGGTGGTGGTGGTGGGAGAGTTTGCGACTNGTGGTGGTGGTACACGTACCCATTTGTACCGGTGGTGGGAGGGAGTACCGGGAGAGTTTGCGACCCTGGTGCGGCCGGGTACGGGTAAGGAATCAAAACCCGTTTGCGACCTCTGGTTGGTGGGTGCGGGAGGGGTGAGGGGTGAGGCCGGGGTGTGAAGGGGACACTTGGGGGTGGTGCGGGTGGTGGGGGTGGTGGCTACCTTGGGGTCTCCAGAACTGCGTAGAGCCGAATGATGTTGGAGTGTTGCACCTTCTTCAAGATGCTCACCTCCCTCTCCAGCAGCCGCACGCCCACGCTGCCCGCCTCCGAAGGCAAAGAGATCACCCCACCGGTGGCCATGAGGTGTTGACTACCTCGCCTGGTACGCAGGAGGTCGTGGGTTCCATCACGACCCTGACGATGCCTGCTGCTGTATATTTGGAGTCTGCGTCTCTCTCCTCATCATCACGATGGCTAGGAGATGTTAACTACCTCACCTGGTATACAGGAGGTCGTGGGTTTTATCCCGACCCTGACGATGCCTGCTGCTGTATATTTGGAGTCTGCGTCTCTCTCTCATCATCATCACGGCCATGAGATGTTGACTACCTCGCCTGGTGTGCAGGAGGTCGTGGGTTCTATCCCGATCCTGACCATGCCTGCTGCTGTATATTTGGAGTCTGCGTCTCTCTCTCATCATCACCACGGTGGCTAGGAGATGTTGACTACCTCGCCTGGTACGCAGGAGGTCGTGGGTTCGATCCTGACCCTGACGATGCCTGCTGCTGTGTGGAGTCTGCGTCTCACTCTCGTCTCATCATCATCACGGTGGCCATGAGATGTTGACTACCTCGCCTGGTACGCAGGAGGTCGTGGGTTCGATCACGACCCTGACCATGGCAGCAGGGGTAGAGNTGGTAGGGGTAGTTGTAGAGGTAGAGGTGGTAGTGGTAGGGGTAGAGGTAGTGGTAGTGGTGGTAGTAGAGGTAGTGGTAGAGGATGGTAGTGGNAGTGGTAGAGGTAGAAGTGGTAGTGGTGGTAGTTGTAGAGGTAGGGGTGGTAGTGGTAGAGGTAGTGGTAGTAGTAGAGGCAGTGGTAGTTGTAGTAGTAGTGGTGGTAGTGGTAGAGGTAGTAGTAGGGTAGTGGTAGTGGTAGTNGGGCAGGGTGGTAGTGGTAGAGGTGGTGGGGTAGTTGTAGTTGTAGAGGTGGTAGTTGTAGGGGTAGTGGTGGAGGTAGGGGTAGGGGTAGTGGTAGGGGTAGTTGTAGTGGTAGTNGTGGTAGAGGTAGTGGTAGGGGTAGTGGTAGGGTAGTGGTGGTAGGGGTAGNAGTAGTGGTAGTTGTAGTAGTAGTAGTGGTAGAGGTAGTGGTAGGGGTAGTAATGGTAGAGGTAGTGGTAGTAGTAGAGGTAGTGGTAGTTGTAGTGGTAGTAGTAGTGGTAGAGGTAGTGGTAGTGGTGGTAGTGGTAGTAGTGGTAGAGGCGGTAGTAGAGGTAGTTGTAGAGGCAGTGGTAGGGGTAGTGGTAGAGGTAGGGGTAGTAGTAGTGGTAGAGGCGGTAGTAGAGGTAGTTGTAGAGGCAATGTGCGGTAGGAGTAGTCCTTGTTGAGTTGCTACCGCAACTTTTGGTCGAGGTAGTCGACGAACCAAAACTCCGCGAAGAGCGACCCAGAGGTACAACTCCTGGAGACGCGGCGGGGGAGACANGGAAGACACGCTAGAGGTGGTGGTNAGCGCTAGAGAATGTGTCGGTGGTGGTAGCGCTAGGGTGGTGGTNAGCGCTAGAGGTGTNAGTGGTGGTGAGCGCTAGAGACAGTNGTGGTGGTGGTGGTGGTGAGCGCTAGAGATAGTGGTGGTGGTGAGCGCTAGAGGCTGAGTCAGTGGTGGTGAGCGCTAGACAATGTGTCGGGGTGGTGGTAGCGCTAGAGAATGTGGTGGTGGTGGTGGTGAGCGCTAGAGAATGTGTCATGGTGGTGAGCGCTAGAGACAGTGGTGGTGGTGGTGGTGAGCGCTAGAGACTGAGACAGTGGTGGTGGTAGCGCTAGAGATGAGTTGGTGAGTGGATGAGTTGGTNAGTGGATGAGTTGGTGAGTGGATGAGTTGGTNAGTGGGTGGTGGATGAGTTNAGTGAATGAGTGGGCGAGTGGNTGGATGAGTTAATGAGTGAATGACAGTGGTGGTGGTAGCGCTAGAGAATGTGGTGGTGGTGGTGGTGGTNAGCGCTAGAGACAGTGGTGGTGGTGGTGAGCGCTAGAGACAGTGGTGGTGGTGGTGGTGAGCGCTAGAGAATGTGGTAGTGGTGGTGGTGGTNAGCGCTAGAGAAGTGGTGGTGGTGGTGAGCGCTAGAGACAGTGGTGGTGGTGGTGGTGAGCGCTAGAGAAGTGGTGGTGGTGGTGGTNAGCGCTAGAGAAGTGGTGGTGGTGAGCGCTAGAGAAGTGGTGGTGGTGGTGGTAGCGCTAGAGACAGTGGTGGTGGTGGTGGTGAGCGCTAGAGACAGTGGTGGTGGTGAGCGCTAGATACGGTGGTGGTGGTNAGCGCTAGAGACAGTGGTGGTGGTGGTGAGCGCTAGAGACAGTGGTGGTGGTGGTNAGCGCTAGAGACAGTGGTGGTGGTGGTNAGCGCTAGAGAATGTGGTGGTGGTGGTGGTGGTGAGGTGGTAGCTGCTTTGGCACCAGTACGGAAGCCTCGTCCTGGTGCCGGGAATGTGGAGTGGGACTCCGTTCTCCCAGCCTCGCTGTCATGGCAACGCCGACTCCTGATCGCCTCAACTCTCCCTGGTCAACTCGCCTGAGTCATGCGCGTGGAGTCTTGTCACCCTGACAAGTGAGATCAGGTGGTGAGCACTCATCACTCACTCACCAACTCATTCACTCACCAACTCACTCGTTCACTCACTCACCAACTCGCTTGAGTCATGCGCGTGGAGTCCTGTCACCCTGACAAGTGAGATCAGGTGGTGAGCACTCATCACTCACTCGCTCACCAACTCATTCACTCATTCACTCACTCACCAACTCATCCACTCGTTCACTCGTTCACACACTCACTCACAAACTCACTCGGACACTCACCAACTCATCAACTCACCAACTCATCCACCCACCCACCCACTCATCCACCCTGACAAGTGAGATCAGGTGGTGAGCACTCATCACTCACTCACCAACTCATTCACTCATTCACCTACCCACCCACTCATCACTCACTCACCAACTCATCCACTCGTTCACTCGTTCACACCCTCACCCACCCACCTACTCACCAACTCACTCACCAACTCGCTTGAGTCATGCGCGTGGAGTCCTGTCACCCTGACAAGTGAGATCAGGTGGTGAGCACTCATCACTCACTCACCAACTCATTCACTCTTTCACTCGTTCACCCACCCACTCATCACTCACTCACCAACTCATCCACTCACCCACTCACCAACTCATCAACTCACCAACTCATCCACTCATTCACTCATCCACCCACCCACTCATCCACCCTGACAAGTGAGATCAGGTGGTGAGTACTCATCACTCACTCACCAACTCATTCACTCACCAACTCATTCACTCGTTCACCAACTCATCCACTCATCACTCACTCACCAACTCATCCACCCACCCACTCACCAACTCATCCACTCATCACTCACTCACCAACTCATCCACCCACCCACTCACCAACTCATCCACTCATCACTCACTCACCAACTCATCCACCCACCCACTCACAAACTCATCCACTCATCACTCACTCACCAACTCATCCACCCACCCACTCACCAACTCATCCACTCATCCACTCACTCACCAACTCACACACTCACCAACTCACCAACTCATCCACCCACCCACTCACCAACTCATCCACTCATGAACTCATTCACTCACCCACTCATCCACCCACCCACTCATCACTCACTCACCAACTCATTCACTCATCACTCACTCACCAACTCATCCACTCATTCACTCGTTCACACACTCACTCACCCACTCATCAACTCATCCACCCACCCACTCACCAACTCATCCACTCGCTCATCCACCCACCCACTCACCAACTCATCCACTCATCAACTCATTCACTCACCCACACATCCACCCACCCGCTCACACATTCATGCACTCACCAACTCATCCACCCACCCACTCACCAACTCATTCACTCATCACTCACTCACCAACTCATCCACCCACCCACTCACCAACTCATTCACTCATCACTCACTCACCAACTCATCCACCCACCCACTCACCAACTCATCCACTCATCACTCACTCACCAACTCATCCACCCACCCACTCACCAACTCATCCACTCATCACTCACTCACCAACTCATCCACCCACCCACTCACCAACTCATTCACTCATCACTCACTCACCAACTCATCCACCCACCCACTCACCAACTCATTCACTCATCACTCACTCACCAACTCATCCACCCACCCACTCACCAACTCATCCACTCACCAACTCATCCACTCATTCACTCATCCACCCACCCACTCATCCACCCACCCACTCATCCACCCTGACAAGTGAGATCAGATGGTGAGCACTCATCACTCACTCACCAACTCATTCACTCATTCACTCACTCACCAACTCATTCACTCATCACTCACTCACCAACTCATCCACCCACCCACTCATCCACCCTGACAAGTGAGATCAGGTGGTGAGTACTCATCACTCACTCACCAACTCATTCACTCGTTCACCTACCCACCCACTCATCACCCACTCACCAACTCATCCACCCACCCACTCACCAACTCATCCACTCATCCACTCACTCACCAACTCATCCACCCACCCACTCACCAACTCATTCACTCATCACTCACTCACCAACTCATCCACCCACCCACTCACCAACTCATCCACTCATCCACTCACTCACCAACTCATCCACCCACCCACTCACCAACTCATCCACTCATCACTCACTCACCAACTCATCCACCCACCCACTCACCAACTCATCCACTCATCCACTCACTCACCAACTCATCCACCCACCCACTCACCAACTCATTCACTCATCACTCACTCACCAACTCATCCACCCACCCACTCACCAACTCATCCACTCATCACTCACTCACCAACTCATCCACCCACCCACTCACCAACTCATCCACTCATCACTCACTCACCAACTCATCCACCCACCCACTCACCAACTCATTCACTCATCACTCACTCACCAACTCATCCACCCACCCACTCACCAACTCATTCACTCATCACTCACTCACCAACTCATCCACCCACCCACTCACCAACTCATCCACTCATCACTCACTCACCAACTCATCCACCCACCCACTCACCAACTCATCCACTCATCACTCACTCACCAACTCATCCACCCACCCACTCACCAACTCATTCACTCATCACTCACTCACCAACTCATCCACCCACCCACTCACCAACTCATCCACTCATCACTCACTCACCAACTCATCCACCCACCCACTCACCAACTCATCCACTCATCACTCACTCACCAACTCATCCACCCACCCACTCACCAACTCATTCACTCATCACTCACTCACCAACTCATCCACCCACCCACTCACCAACTCATTCACTCATCACTCACTCACCAACTCATCCACCCACCCACTCACCAACTCATTCACTCATCACTCACTCACCAACTCATCCACCCACCCACTCACCAACTCATCCACTCATCACTCACTCACCAACTCATCCACCCACCCACTCACCAACTCATTCACTCATCACTCACTCACCAACTCATCCACCCACCCACTCACCAACTCATTCACTCATCACTCACTCACCAACTCATCCACCCACCCACTCACCAACTCATCCACTCATCACTCACTCACCAACTCATCCACCCACCCACTCACCAACTCATTCACTCATCACTCACTCACCAACTCATCCACCCACCCACTCACCAACTCATTCACTCATCACTCACTCACCAACTCATCCACCCACCCACTCACCAACTCACACACTCATCAACTCACCAACTCATCCACCCACCCACTCACCAACTCATTCACTCATCACTCACTCACCAACTCATCCACCCACCCACTCACCAACTCATCCACTCATCACTCACTCACCAACTCATCCACCCACCCACTCACCAACTCATTCACTCATCACTCACTCACCAACTCATCCACCCACCCACTCACCAACTCATTCACTCATCACTCACTCACCAACTCATCCACCCACCCACTCACCAACTCACACACTCATCAACTCACCAACTCATCCACCCACCCACTCACCAACTCATTCACTCATCACTCACTCACCAACTCATCCACCCACCCACTCACCAACTCATCCACTCATCACTCACTCACCAACTCATCCACCCACCCACTCACAACTCATCCACTCATCCACTCACTCACCAACTCACACACTCACCAACTCACCAACTCATCCACCCACCCACTCACCAACTCATCCACTCATGAACTCATTCACTCACCCACTCATCCACCCACCCACTCATCACTCACTCACCAACTCATTCACTCATCACTCACTCACCAACTCATCCACTCATTCACTCGTTCACACACTCACTCACCCACTCATCAACTCATCCACCCACCCACTCACCAACTCATCCACTCGCTCATCCACCCACCCACTCACCAACTCATCCACTCATCAACTCATTCACTCACCCACACATCCACCCACCCGCTCACACATTCATGCACTCACCAACTCATCCACCCACCCACTCACCTACTCAAAGATCCCCCGTGTAGCCTTAACAGACTGTAGGGCAAGTGCTGTTAGCGAGTAGCACCTATGAAGGCTACCGGCACACGAGGGGGTGGGTGGCCAGCACCACGCCCGGCCGCCTTTGTCTCCCAGTGGCGATGTTTACACACCGCACCAGGTACTCATTTGAGGCTGAGAAATATGACGTCACATCAAAATGCGCAACTTTAAATAAATATAGAATTGTTATAACAACGCTAATTGTTATAGCAACACTCCTACAACATCAGAGTGCAGCGCCACATTAAATACGCGCTACAATGACAATAGTTTAAAGCGATTTGTAGTATTTTTAAATCCTTTATATTAAGTTCGCTTGCGTGCGACCGTGCAAATCTTTCGGTCGTTTTTTAACCCACTTCCCGTGATCCAATCGAGCTGACATTTTGCACACAGACTCGTTGTGCGAGACAATTAATGTTCGTGAAATATTTTTTTTCCAAAATTTTACACTGTTTAGGGAAAACAAATAAATATTTAATTACCAATTGCTTAATGCTGCAGACAATCATCTGACCCATAGGTGGCAGCCATCTCAAGCCAGAGGACGAGAGGACTCTAGCCGCCACGCATATAAAGGATTTAGAGTGAAAAACTTTGTTTTTACGGGTTAATTTTTAATTTTCAAAATGGAAATATGGATTTGTGGGGAGGGAGGGCAGAGCTTTATGACGTCATCTTTGAGGGGGTCTATGACGTCATGTCACGTCCAAAATCGCGTGACGTCATTTACACGGCCCCTTATAAGTTTATTTTCATTAAATTTTTTTGTAATTTTATAATTTTNGTCAATCTAAAAACCCGAGGAATATTTACTTATTTCTTGGTTCTTTCGGTAAAGTCACGTAGAAGGGAAATAATAAATAATAAAAATAAAACACCTGAGGACGGCTGCTTGCGTTGTGGCCGAAACGTCGTGAGAATTTTACTTTTATAAAGTTTTATTTTATTATTTTATTATTTCCCTTTGTGAGAATTTATTTTATAATGTTTTATTTTATTATTTATTATTTCCCTTTGTGAGAATTTATTTTATTATGTTTTAATTATTATTTTATTATTTCCCTTGTGAGAATTTTAATTTTATAACGTTTTATTTTTATTATTTTATTATTTCCCTTTGTGAGAATTTTAATTTTATTATGTTTTTATTTATTATTTTATTATTTCCCTTTGTGAGAATTTTCCGAATTTTATTAAGTTTTATTTTTATATTTTATTATTTCCCTTTAAATGTAAATTTTATTAAGTTTTATTTTATTATTATTATTCCCTTTGTGAGAATATTTTACAAAGTTTTATTTTTATTATTTTTTATTCCTTTGTGAGAATTTATTTATTATGTTTTATTTTTATCTACCCTTTGTGATGACTTTACCGAAAGAACCAAGAAGATGAATCCTGCAGTCAAAAGAACTTTAAATTGTTTTTATCATGTTTTATGTTTATTATTGATACTTCCCTTCTACGTGACGACTTTACCGAAAGAACCAAGAAGATGAATCCTTAGCAGCTACGAAAGAAGCTTTAAATCGAAATATTTAAAGTTTTACCTCACAAAATTTGCCTTATAGGATAGAGATAGATAAAAACATCGCAACAAACGATCGTAACGCCACCCGGGCAACTCTAACGTCGCTAGTTACAAACATTTAATAACCAATAACAATTAAAACATTAAAAAAACAACTTTAATTAGTTTTTACCTCACAAACTCNGCCTGACGCGAAGAGCCCGAGATATAAACACAACTGACGATGTAACGTCACCAAACGTCAAACCTACAAAACGTTTAATAAACACAAAGTATTTAAAATATAAACAAAATTAAAACTTTAATTCTTTAGTTTTTTTTCCNCCTCACAAACATTCCGCGAACTGAACGCGAATGAAAACATCGCGACAATCGGGCTAATTCTCTCACATCGCTACTTACACACGTTTACTGCAACAATAATAACACTAAATGTTAACAAGATTTAAACTTTAATGTTCATTTTTTTACCTCACAAACGGACGGAGCCCAAGAGGAAGAAACATTAAACAAATATATAACGAAGCCGCGTCTCCATTGGTCAACCGCGCATCACGTGGGGCGAACGGCGGCTTCCATTGGTCAGACGCCGCGAAGGGGGTCGGGGGGGGAGGGGGCTGTTTCCCTAGCAACGCAACGCCGCGACCTGATTGGACAACGGTTGCTAGGCGATGATGCTCTCTGCACTCCATTGCTCCTGTCTGTCACAGATCCCGCGATCGACGCTCCACTGCTCCTGTCTGTCCCTCACAGATCCCTCAGATCGACGCTCCACTGCTCCTGTCTGTCGCTCACAGATCCCTCAGATCGACGCTCCACTGCTCCTGTCTGCCGCTCACAGATCCCGAGATCGACGCTCCACTGCTCCTGTCTGTCGCTCACAGATCCTCAGATCGACGCTCCACTGCTCCTGTCTGCCGCTCGCAGATCCCTCAGATCGACGCTCCACTGCTCCTGTCTGTCGCTCACAGATCCCTCAGATCGACGCTCCACTGCTCCTGTCTGTCACTCACAGATCCCGAGATCGACGCTCCACTGCTCCTGTCTGTCGCTCACAGATCCCGAGATCGACGCTCCACTGCTCCTGTCTGTCGCTCACAGATCCCTCAGATCGACGCTCCACTGCTCCTGTCTGTCACTCACAGATCCCTCAGATCGACGCTCCACTGCTCCTGTCTGTCGCTCACAGATCCCTCAGATCGACGCTCCACTGCTCCTGTCTGTCACTCACAGATCCCTCAGATCGACGCTCCACTGCTCCTGTCTGTCGCTCACAGATCCTCAGATCGACGCTCCACTGCTCCTGTCTGTCACTCACAGATCCCGAGATCGACGCTCGACTGCTCCTGTCTGTCACTCACAGATCCCGCGATCGACGCTCCACTGCTCCTGTCTGTCGCTCACAGATCCCTGAGATCGACGCTCCACTGCTCCTGTCTGTCGCTCTCGGCGAGCCGCGTGACGTCACGCGAGCGACATGACGTCATGCGACGAGCGAGGGGTGGGCGAGCGACGTGACGTCACGCGCGCACGGTGGCGGGTGACGTAATTTTTCTTCGCGGCGTTCGACATGACGTCACCTCCGGCGTTGATGTCACTGTGAGGAGCGGGGAGAGGGAGAGGTGGTGAGGGGTGGTGAGGGGTGGTGAGCAGAGAAGAGGAGGGGTGGTGAGGGTGGTGAGGGGTGGTGAGGGGTGGTGAGGGGTGGTGAGGGTGGTGAGGGTGGTGAGCAGAGAAGAGGAGGGGTGGTGAGGGTGGTGAGGGTGGTGAGGGGTGGTGAGGGGTGGTGAGGGGTGGTGAGGGTGGTGAGCAGAGAAGAGGAGGGGGTGGTGAGGGGTGGTGAGGGGTGGTGAGGGGTGGTGAGCAGAGAGAGGAGGGGGAGGTGAGGGTGGTGAAGGGTGGTGAGGGGAGGTGAGGTGGTGAGGGGTGAGGGGTGAGGGGTGAGGNGGTGGTGAGGAGATGAGGGAGAGAGAGGAGCAGGGAGCGAGACGCAGCGAGGAGGAGGAGGTGAGTGGAGAGGTGAGTGGTGAGTGGAGGTGGTGAGGAGGTGGGGGCAGAGGGAGAGGTGAGTGGTGAGGGGTGAGTGGTGAGTGGTGAGTGGAGGTGGTGAGGAGGTGAGGGCAGAGGGAGAGGTGAGTGGTGAGTGGTGAGGAGGTGAGGGGGCGAGGGAGAGGTGAGTGGTGAGGGCAGGTGGTGAGGTGGTGAGGGTGCAGAGGGAGAGGTGAGTGGTGAGTGGAGCTGGTGAGGTGGTGAGGGGGCAGAGGGAGAGGTGAGTGGTGAGGGGAGCTGGTGAGGAGGTGAGGGAGCAGAGGTAGTGGTGAGTGGTGAGGGGCAGAGGTGAGTGGTGAGTGGAGGTGGTGAGGGAGCAGAGGGAGAGNTGAGTGGTGAGTGGAGGTGGTGAGGAGGTGAGGGAGAGGGAGAGGTGAGTGGTGAGGGGAGTGGTGAGGTGGTGAGGGGGCAGAGGGAGAGTGAGTGGTGAGTGGAGCTGGTGAGGGAGGNAGAGGTGAGTGGTGAGTGGAGTTGGTGAGGAGGTGAGGGAGTGGTGAGTGGTGAGTGGAGGTGGTGAGGGAGCAGAGGGAGAGGTGAGTGGTGAGTGGAGGTGGTGAGGAGGTGAGGGGCAGAGGGAGAGGTGAGTGGTGAGTGGAGCTGGTGAGGAGGTGAGTGGTGAGTGGAGCTGGTGAGGAGGTGAGGGGCAGAGGGAGAGNTGAGTGGTGAGTGGAGGTGGTGAGGGGCAGAGGAAGTGGTGAGTGGTGAGTGGAGGTGGTGAGGAGGTGAGGGGCGGGTGAGTGGTGAGTGGAGCTGGTGAGGAGGTGAGGGGCAGAGGGAGAGGTGAGTGGTGAGTGGAGTTGGTGAGGAGGTGAGGGGGCAGAGGGAGAGGTGAGTGGTGAGTGGAGCTGGTGAGGTGGTGAGGGGCAGGGGTGAGTGGTGAGTGGAGGTGGTGAGGAGGTGAGGGGTGGTGAGTGGAGCTGGTGAGGTGGTGAGGTGGTGAGTGGTGAGTGGAGGTGGTGAGGAGGTGAGGGGGCAGAGGGAGAGGTGAGTGGTGAGTGGAGTTGGAGGCAGGATGAGGTGAGGGAGGAATCAGCGGTAGCGAGTGGGTGGGTGAGTGAATGGGTGACTGAGTGGATGGGTGAGTGAGTAGGTGAGTGGATGGACGAATTAGTGAGTGAATGGCTGAGTGATTGAACTAATGGGTGGGTGCGTGGGTGAGTGAGCAGGTGAGTGATTGGGTGAGTGGGTGAGTGGTTGAGTGGTGGGTGAGTGGGTGAGTGATTGGGTGAGTGGGTGAGTGGTTGAGTGAGTGGGTGAGTGAGCAGGTGAGTGAATGGGTGAGTGGTTGAGTGAGTGATTGAGTGGGTGGGTGAGTGAGTAGATGAGTGAGTGGGTGAGTGAGTGAATAGGTGAGTGGGTGGGTGAGTGAGCAGGTGAGTGAATGGGTGAGTGGTTGAGTGGGTGGGTGAGTGGTTGAGTGGTTGAACTAATGGGTGAGTGGTTGAGTGAGTGGGTGGGTGAGTGGTTGAGTGAGTGGGTGAGTGAGCAGGTGAGTGGGTGGGTGAGTGAGTGGGTGAGTGAGTGAGTGGGTGAGTGGTTGAACTAATGGGTGAGTGAATGGGTGAGTGGTTGAGTGGGTGAGTGAGTGAATGGACGAATAAGTGAGTGAATGGTTGACTGATTGAATGGGTGAGTGGGTGATTGGGTGGGTGAGTGGGTGGGTGAGTGAATGGGTGAGTGGTTGAATGAGTAGATGAGTGAGTGAGTGAATGGGTGAGTGGGTGGGTGAGTGATTGAGTGGGTGGGTAAGTGAGTAGATGAGTGAGTGGGTGAGTGAGTGAATAGGTGAGTGGGTGGGTGAGTGAGCAGGTGAGTGAATGGGTGAGTGGTTGAGTGAGTGATTGAGTGGGTGGGTGAGTGAGTAGATGAGTGAGTGGGTGAGTGAGTGAATAGGTGAGTGGGTGGGTGAGTGAGCAGGTGAGTGAATGGGTGAGTGGTTGAGTGAGTGATTGAGTGGGTGGGTGAGTGAGTAGATGAGTGAGTGGGTGAGTGAGTGAATAGGTGAGTGGGTGGGTGAGTGAGCAGGTGAGTGAATGGGTGAGTGGTTGAGTGGGTGGGTGAGTGGTTGAGTGGTTGAACTAATGGGTGAGTGGTTGAGTGAGTGGGTGGGTGAGTGGTTGAGTGAGTGGGTGAGTGAGTGAGTGGGTGGGTGAGTGAGTGGGTGAGTGAGTGAGTGGGTGAGTGGTTGTGGGTGAGTGAATGGGTGAGTGGTTGAGTGGGTGAGTGAGTGAATGGACGAATAAGTGAGTGAATGGTTGACTGATTGAATGGGTGAGTGGGTGAGTGGGTGGGTGAGTGGGTGGGTGAGTGAATGGGTGAGTGGTTGAATGAGTAGATGAGTGAGTGAGTGAATGGGTGAGTGGGTGGGTGAGTGATTGAGTGGGTGGGTAAGTGAGTAGATGAGTGAGTGGGTGAGTGAGTGAATAGGTGAGTGGGTGGGTGAGTGAAGGGTGAGTGGTTGAGTGGGTGGGTGAGTGGTTGAGTGGTTGAATTAATGGGTGAGTGAATGGGTGAGTGGTGAGTGAGTGGGTGGGTGAGTGGTTGAGTGAGTGGGTGAGTGAGCAGGTGAGTGAATGGGTGAGTGAGCAGGTGAGTGAATGGGTGGGTGGGTGAGTAGGTGAGTGATTGGTGAGTGGTTGAGTGAGTGGGTGAGTGAGCAGGTGAGTGAATGGGTGAGTGGTTGAGTGAGTGATTGAGTGGGTGGGTGAGTGAGTAAATGAGTGAGTGGGTGAGTGAGTGAGTGAGTGAATAGGTGAGTGGGTGGGTGAGTGAGCAGGTGAGTGAATGGGTGAGTGGTTGAGTGGGTGGGTGAGTGGTTGAGTGGTTGAACTAATGGGTGAGTGAATGGGTGAGTGGTTGAGTGAGTGGGTGGGTGAGTGGTTGAGTGAGTGGGTGAGTGAGTGAGTGGGTGGGTGAGTGAGTGAGTGAGTGGGTGAGTGAGCAGGTGAGTGGGTGAGCAGGTGAGTGAATGGGTGGGTGGGTGAGTGAGCAGGTGAGTGAATGGGTGAGTGGGTGAGTGAGTGGGTGAGTGAGTGAGTAGATGAGTGAGTGGGTGAGTGGGTGGGTGAGTGAATGGGTGAGTGGTTGAGTGAGTGGGTGGGTGAGTGGTTGAGTGGATGAGTGGTTGAGTGGGTGAGTGAGTGGTTGCGTGAGCAGGTGGGTGAGCAGGTGAGTGAATGGGTGAGTGGTTGAGTGAGTGGGTGAGTGAGCAGGTGAGTGAGTGAATGGGTGGGTGGGTGAGTGAGCAGGTGAGTGAGTGAATGGATGAGTGGTTGAGTGAGTGGTTGAGTGAGTGAATGGGTGAGTGCGTGAGTGCGTGAGCAGGTGAGTGAATGGGTGAGTGGGTGAGTGGGTGAGTGAGCAGGTGAGTGAGTGATTGGGTGAGTGAGCAGGTGAGTGAGTGAGTGGGTGGGTGAGTGAGTGAGTGAATGGGTGAGTGAGTGAGTGAGCAGGTGAGCGAGCGGGCGGTTAATCCTGCGTGACGTCTGCTTCACACTCATCGCGCGTTTCAGATTCTGTCACGAAAAAAACATCAAAATTTGCCAAATTCAACAACTACACGCCTGATTATCCCATTGGGATCACAGCAGTAGCATCAGCCATCGCCCCCACTACTCCTGGCAGCAGTCTCGTGCACATGGCCAGCTACCACCGGAGCCATCGAAGTCTTGGCAGGACCCTCCTGAATAATGAAAGAGTCCTGAGACTCGATGGAGGTAGCATTAATGAAGGGAAGGAGTGTTAATAGTATGTCGCTGCAGTAACTAAACCACCACGTAAACAACTAAAGTATAAACTACATAGTATCATCAGTGTACTAAATTATTGGAGAGTATATTTAGTATACTGATGACACTATGTAGTTTATACTTTAGTTGTTTATGTGGTGGTTTTAGTTACTGCAGCTACATACTATTAACACTCCTTCCCTTTGTTAATGCTACCCCTATCCCCTCCCTTTGATGCTGCTAATCCTGCATAATGCACGGGCATGACTTTAAACCCCCAGCCCACCTCCTACGCATTTCACAAGTAGTACTAATCGCATATCTGCATTTCCCATAAATATGCTACATTCCTCTTGATATGCAAATTATTTTGTCAAGGCGCTCTTCCCCCTCTAACCCAGCTGCTTAAATAGACGCTCCAAGCTTGGTGGTGTTTCATTCAGACGCTGTCGCCTCGACAGACCTGTTCTTCACCTGAGGACGGCTGCTTGCGTTGTGGCCGAAACGTCGTGAGAATTATTAAAAGTTTTATTTTAATTATTTTATTATTTCCCTTTGTGAGAATTGTATTTCATGTTTTATTTTTATTATTTTTTATTTCCCTTCTACGTGACGACTTTACCGAAAGAACCAAGAAGATGAATCCCTGCAGTCACGAAAGAAGCTTTAAATCGAAATTTAAATCGAAAAATGCATTCTCGGTTCTTTCGGTAAAGTCACGTAGGTCGACAATTAAAGTAATTAAATAAAAATGTAAAATAATAAACGCTACAAACACCCACGACGTTTCGACCTCAACACAAGCGGTCTTCATCACCGTCTGGTGTAGACCGCTCGTGTTGAGATGGGAACGTCGTGGGTTTTTGTAGCTTTTATTATTTTCAATTTATAATTCAATTTTTATTAATTTTATGTTTATTTTCTATCTCTCCGTGACTTTACCGAAAGAACCAAGAATATGAATTGCTGCCGTCACGAAAGTGTAAAGTCTAAATGTTTATCAAGATGACAAAGAAGACAACCAAACGCGTTGCTACCCTTCTTGGAAAGACGATCACGGCCGGCGTTAAGACGTTAAGAATTTTACTGGTAGGAACGAAGTGGACCAGCCTACAATAGATTATATCGTCCGTCTGTCCGTCCGTCCGTCTAGCAACATCGCCCCCTACTGCAAACACTTGGCATGACCCTACAAAAACCTTTAGACTCAGTGACGCTTTCCTGGCTAAACAAGTGTAATATTCCCTTATAATTCCTCAGATAGCTTTTAATTAAAACATTTAAATTAATGAGGCTTTCCTGGCTAAACAAGTGTAACATTCCCTTATAATTCCCTGAGATAGCTTTTAATAAAAACTTGTAAATTAAAATTTAACTCACAGCGGCCTAAAGCCTACAGCTAGGCCTAAAGCCTCGAACAACACCTCAAACTCTCCCTTCGTATCGTACCCCGCGTGTGTGAAAGGGAGTTAATGTTTAACAATGTTACATTCCCTGATGCTTTTAAATAGAAACATTTACATTTAAAGCTTTTACATAAATAATTAAAACATTTAAATTAAAATTTACTCACAGCGGCCTAAGCCTACAGCTAGGCCTAAAGCCTAGAACGAGGCCTCACACTCTCCCTTCGTATCGTCCGATTAGGTGCAGCAACATCGCCCCCTACTGCAAACACTTGGCAGGACCCTAGAAAAACCTTTAGACTCAGTGGGGCTTTCCTGGCTAAACAAGTGTAATAATACATTACGTTTATATTCTTTGGTTATTCGTTCCTACCAGCCCACCCCGCAGGGTCCTGTTTTCGCTGCTGTAAATTCCACAGGTGGAAAACCCCGATTTTTCTTTTTCCCAGCGGCATGCATCGGGGTTTTTTCTTTAATACAATTAAACCCGATTTGGGGAATTAAACCTGAAATTCTAGATTTGAAGCTTTCGTGAATGCAAGGATTCATATTCGTAGGTTTTTTCGGTAAAGTCACGTAGGTAAAAAATAAAATTAATAAAAGTAAAATAAAATAAAAATCACGACGTTTCGGAGGCAACACAAGCTTCCGTCTTCAGGTGGAACCGTCACAGCACGATAGCTGTATCAAGTAAGAGAAATTCCAAGAAACCGTCCTTGTATATATACTGGTTGAGGTGGGAGGAGCCAAGGTAGGCCCCTGGATATAATTAATATTGTGAAGTTGGTGCGGCTAAAGCCAAGGACGGTGACGATGATATTTGTGTGTGATGTGGGTGGCGATGATCTTTGTGGGTGGTGTGGGTGGCGATGATCTTGTGGATGTTGTCGGTGACGATATTTGTGTGTGATGTGGGTGGCGATGATCTTTGTCTTTCCGCCACCCCTCCTACCCCCGCCCCCTCACTACAAGGAGACAAAATGATCGCCGAGGGCTCCGCCAAGATCCTGTGCCCGGTGTGCAACTGGGTGCTGGTGAGCCCGTCGGCGCTCGAGGACCACATGAAGCAGCACGGCAAGTCGGCCGTCTACCGCTGCGACGAGTGCCCCTACACGGCCGACAAGCCGGGAGTCCTCGTCAGCCACCGGCGCACGCACACCGGCGAGCGGCCGTACCGATGCGGCGTGTGCGCCAAGGCGTTCCGCGTTCTCGGCAACCTTCGCAGCCACCAGCGCATCCACACGGGCGAGAAGCCCTACAAGTGCACCGTGTGCTGGAAGGAGTTCCGCGAGGCGGGCATGCTGCGCACGCACCAGCGCACGCACACGGCGAGAAGCCCTACCGCTGCGGCGTGTGCGGGCGGGCGTTCGCGCACACGGGGACGTTGAGCCGGCACACAACACGGCGATGCGGGCGCCGAGCTCCAACGCCGAAGACGCCGCGAGGACGAGGACGCCGAAGACGCCGCAGCCGCCGAAGAAGAAGAAGACTCGGATGACGTCGTCGTAGGATGAGTGGCAACCGACCGGAGGGGGGGNCGGGGGCGGCTTGCGAGGGCGCGGAATCGAGGGATCGCCCTCGCACCCGGCTCGGCACGCGGAGAAAAATAGATTCCCCACCGTGCTTTTAAGGGAGGGTGCGGTCCGATTTTGGCACGGTCGGTGGCTACGTACGGTGCGAAAGAAGTGCCACGTACTTGCATCTCGGCCGCCTGGTGCTCCGAGGGCAGTCCCGAGCCAGGCGAGGTCGTTGGAACTTTTTTCCCACCCGCGGAAAGCGTAGAGAGGGCCGCGCCGCCGGCTTGGCGGAGTAGCCGCCACNGCGTGCTCGCCCGCGTAACCGTGCCGGGGCGTCACGTGCCGGCGTTGCTGGCGATCGCGGCGTTCTCCACCCCCCACGAATCAGAGGACGGCGGCAGCAGCGACGTTATCACGGTTTGGTTCTGGCTCGGGTCGGCAAATAAACCAGTGGGGAAAGAAAAAGCTGTGCGCTGGCTTGGTTCAGATGTCGCCAGTGGAAAAAAACACCCGTACTGGCTCGGTTCGGATGTCGCCAGTGGAAAAAATGCACCCGTATTGGCTCGGTTCGGTTCGGATGTCGCCAGTGGAAAAAAACACCCGAACTGGCTCGGTTCGGATGTCGCCAGTGGAAAAAAAACACCCGTACCGGCTGGCTCGGTTCGGATGTCGCCAGTGGAAAAAATGCACCCGTATTGGCTCGGTTCGGATGTCGCCAGTGGAAAAAAAACACCCGAACTGGCTCGGTTCAGATGTTGCCAGTGGAAAAAAACATCCGTACCATGCTGGCTCGGTTCTGATGTCGCCAGTGGAAAAAACAAACCCGTACCGCGCTGGCCCCGCGCTGGCTCGGTTCGGATGTCGCCAGTGGAAAAGGGGTTTAATATACATTTGACGTGTACACATTTGCCACCAGTGAATTTGTTTCAAACGAACAATGGCTCAACGCTCCCTGTACGACATGCAGGTCTGCGGGTGCGTTCCAGGTGATCCCACGCACGCGTCAGTTAGAGGCCCCCCCCNACCGCGTTTTCAGGCCGTGCCCGTCGGCTTCCTATTGGCCGAACGAACGGACGGCAGCGTCGTCGTAAGGCAGGGGCTGGGGAACCTTTGTTCTGCCAAGGACCATTTGGATATTCGTAACATCATTCGCGGGCCGTACAAAATTATCAACTTAAAAATTAGCCCGTGAGATTTGGTCAAACGTCTAATTAACTCGCCCTAACGCGATGGGCTGTAACTGCTTCTCTTTGGCGAGTCGTGGTGATGTTAGCTGGCTATTGATGATGTCGCTGCTACTCGCAACTGCTTTTCCAGGTTTGCTCCGAGATTTGTTGAATTTCGAGTCCCGCCTGCGGTTGCCTTGGCAGGGCCAGACCCAGACGATTTCGCGGGCCTCGTACGATCCCCACCCCTGTCGTAAGGCCACCGTGCTCATCGCCACAGATTGAACCGTGATACCTCGCCGCCGATTTCGTCGAGGAGCATAAACCATCGTCACAGCGGTCACCGCGTCGTCGCGCGGCGCCGTCGGGTTCGCTCCTGCGGCCGTCTGGAACGCTCTCTTTCCGAAACCAGGAAGCCGACGGGAGCCGCGCTCTTTTAAATCAACGTCATCTAGATTACAAACTCACTTCTTTAAAGCTGCTTGTTGTTGTTGTTGTGTTAGTTTGTTGTCCTTGCCCCGCACCTCCGATTAGCGCGGTTGACTACCTGCGGTGAAATATAAATTGTTCATACAACTACTACAACTACTACAAATACTACAACTACTACAACTACTACACACTACTACACACTCTACAATACTACACACCTACAACTACTACACACTACTACACACTACTACAAACTCTACACACTACTACACACACTACAAACTACTACACACTACACTACACACTACTACACACTACTACACACTACTACACACTACTACAAACTACTACACGCTACTACACGCTACTACACGCTACTACAAGCTACTATACGCTACTACACGCTACTACACACTACTATACACTACTACACACTACTATACACTACTACACACTACTACACACTACTACACGCTACTATATACTACTACACGCTACTATATACTACTACACGCTACTACACACTACTACACACTACTACACTACTACAAACTACTACACTACTATACACTACTACACACTACTACAAACTACTACACACTACTACAATACTACACACTACTACATACTACTACACTATACTACATACTACTACACACTACTACACTACTACAACTACTACAACTACTACACACTACTACACACTACTACAACTACTACACACTACTACACACTACTACACTACATTGATAACTCACTTCCTTAGAACCGTTTGTTTAGTTTAGCCTGCCGTCCTTCCCCGCACCTCTGTTGCCGCGGTTGCACGGTAAGCGAGAGCCCGGCGATGCTTTCAACGTTGGGGTCATCGCCGAGTCGTATTCTTGACCTTGGATACCGTGGGTAATGGCGGGGCTAAGTGACACGTGTGTCCTACAGAGCACGGCGCCACCGCTCCATGCTCTGGCAGAGGTCGCAACCGGGTACCCGATACCGTACTCTACCCGGCTACCCGATACCCGTACCCTACCCGATACCCGGCTACCCTACCCGATACCCGTACTCTACCCGTACCCTACCCGTACCCGATACCCGTACCCTACCCGATACCCGGCTACCCGTACCCGATACCCGTACCCTACCCGGTAGCCGTTTGTGATCCTGGTGCGGCCGGGTACGGGTATGGGTACGGGTAGGCCGTGAGTCACTGGTGAGTAACCGTTTGTCACTCATTTCGGGTAGGGTACGGGTACGGGTAGGGAACGGCTACCCGTACCCGGCCGGGTACGGGTAACCATTTGCGACCCTGGTGCGGCCGGGTACGGGTATGAATCAAAACCCGTTTGCGACCTCTGTGCTCTGGTGCCATCGGCTAACCGACCCGGCCTCTCTCTCCGTGTGTTCGTCTCGCGTGCAACCGTAGGGGGGGGAGGGGGGTGGAAAGACCAGCCGTGGATTTTCGGCAGCCGTTGTACATAGTAGCCATGGCGGGCGCGTTAATGATACGGAAATGTTAATGTTGTGAGGAGCGAGCGGCAGAAAGGCGGGCGGACCCCCGGGTTCGATTCCCGCTCACAGCCCAAACGCCAAGTGACGGTTATCCGAAACCGGTCCCAGGGCCGCCTCCCCTAGGTCGACTCAGCCTCGAAAGAGTAGCCGGTGCGGTGTGTAAAATCATCACCGGGCGTGGTGCTGGCCACCCACCCTACCCCGTGCGCCACATTGCCGGCCTTCATAGGCGCTGCTCGCTAACAGCACTTGCTCCCAACAGTTTGTTACAGGCTACACGGCGGAGGGAAGGGGGGGGTGGATCTTTGTCTTTGTTAATGATTCTAGATTTGAAGCTTTCGTGACTGCAAGGATTCATACGGTAAAGTCACGTAGGTAAAAAATGAAATTAATACAAATAAAATAAATCACGACGTTTCGGAGGCAACACAAGTCTCCGTCATCAGGTGGGACCGTCACAGCCAGATTTGCTGTACTTGGTACTTGATACTTGGTACTTGATACAGCAAATCTGGCTGTGACGGTCCCACCTGATGACGGAGACTTGTGTTGCCTCCGAAACGTCGTGACTTTTATTATTTTATTTGTATTAATTTTAATTTCATTTTTTACCTACGTGACTTTACCGAAAAAACTACGAGTTTTGTCAACGATATTTAAACCCGCGATTGCCGCGTTAGCGTCGTCGTGTGCCAGTCCTTCCTGTGCGTGCCCGGACGTTTCCGCATGGAACGAACGCGGTTGGTCGAGTGGCCGTGCGCCGCCGCCATCGTCGCCGTTGTCGTCGTCGCTAAACGGTTTTGTCCCCGTGGCCATGCCGGGCGGTGGGGGGGGGGCGTGGTGAGGGTGGTCGAGACAGAGAGGGGAGTCAAGGGTCGAACGAATCGGAAAGGAGCGGGAGAGGCCGGGAATGGAGGGGTCCCCCCTGTCCCCAAGGCGGACGGAGGAGGAAGTCAACGGCTCAAGACGTACAGGGATGACACGTGGGGAGTGAAAGTCGAGGGTCGAACGAATCGGAAAGAGCGGGAAAGAGGCCCGAGAACGGAGGGCTCCCCCCCCCCCGTCCCCAAGGCGGGGAAAGAGGCCCGAGAACGGAGGGCTCCCCCCGTCCCCGTCCCAAGACGGACGGAGGAGGAAGTCAACGGCTCAAGAGACTTTCAGGGATGACGCGTGAGGAGTGAGAGTCGAGGGTCGAACGAATCGGAAAGGAGCGGGGAGAGGCCCGAGAACGGAGGGCTCCCCCCCCCCCCCCCGTCCCAAGGCGACGGAGGAGGAAGTCAACGCTCAAGACGTCAGGGATGACGCGAGGGAGTGAAGTCGAGGGTCGAACGAATCAGAAAAGAGTGGGGAGAGGCCCGAGAACGGAGGGCTCCCCCCCGTCCCAAGACGGACGGAGGAGGAAGTCAACGGCTCAAGACGTACAGGGATGATGCAAGGGAGTGAAAGTCGAGGGTCGAACGAATCGGAAAGGAGCGGAAAGAGGCCTGAGAACGGAGGGCTTGCCCCATGTCCCCAAGGCGGACGGAGGAGGAAGGCAACAGCTCAAGACGTACAGGGATGACGCGAAGGAGTGAGAGTCGAGGGTCGAACGAATCGGAAAGGAGTGGGGAGAGAGGCCCGGGAACGGAGGGCTCCCCACCCTGTCCCCAAGATGGACGGACGGAGGAGGAAGTCAACGGCTCAAGACGTACAGGGATGATGCAAGGGGAGTGAAAGTCGAGGNTCGAACGAATCGGAAAGGAGCGGGAAAGAGGCCCGAGAACGGAGGGCTCCCCCCCCCCCGTCCCCAAGACGGACGGAGGAGGAAGTCAACGGCTCAAGATGAGCGGCGGCGGCGGAGGAGGAATGACCAAGCGAAGATTTCAGGGTGATGAGAGGGTGACGATGGGAAGAGAGGGAGAGAGGAGTGAGCTGCACGGAGGGAGGAGCGAGGTCTGGAGTCTCGGTCGTACTCCGATTGTAAATGTCGTTGTGGCTTTGCTCTCCAACACACCGGTGGGTGCTGTACTGGTAACAAGTTGCCACGTGCTGTTTACGTGACAAACCCCTTACCGATTGGCTGTGTCGGGTGGTATATTTACGCGATTCTAACCCAAAAAAAAACCTGTATTGTGGATATTGCTCGCGAAAGCCTGCTACGTTGTTAAACCTGCAGGAGTCTGTTTTCACAGCGGGTGGTGTCTGCGAGAAGGAGGGGGAGGCGGGCTAGAGGGGGAGGTTCAGAGTGGGAGTGGCCACACGGGAGGCAACGTCATTTTCCAGGAGGTTCGAACCGACAATGACAGAGGTGGTGCTCGTTTTCGTTGTTGTTGCTGCTGTACGTACGTCTGCGCTGCGGTTTTCTTCGTCAGTAAAGTCCCACCGTCCGTCCGTCCGTCTCTGCCCGTCCGGTTCATTGGTTTGCCGCTCAACGGCACGGCTCAAGAGAGAACAGTCCTGTAGTTTGAGTCGCTACCCACCCGGGTCGGATCTCCGATCGGCGCGGTCGATCGCGTACGGCGCGGAAAGGAGTTCAACGTGCGCCACGTGCAGATCACGCAGGAATCTGACCCCCCCCCCACAGACTCCGACTCCTGCCACTGGGGGTGGCCCCCTTTTTAAATTCTTTATTAAATCCTTTATATTAAGTTCGCTTGCTTAGGACCGTGCAAATCTTTGGTCGTTTTTTAACCCACTTCCGTGATCCAATCGAGCTGACATTTTGCCCGCAGACTCGTTGTGCGTGACAAAAATCCAAAATTTAATTACCAATTGTTTAATGCTGCCAGACAATCATCTGACCCATAGGTGGCAGCCATCTCAAGCCAGAGGACGAGAGGACTCTAGCCGCCACGCATATAAAGGATTTATAGTGAAAAACTTTGTTTTTTACGGTTAATTTTTTAAAAATAATAATAAAATAAAACGGGAGGTTCCATGGGGGGCTGAATCGGGGAAAACGACGGACGTCGTCGCTACAACGGCGGCGGTCAGAAATTGTTTTGACAGCTCTCCTTTTAATCACGACGGGGCCGGGGGGGCGCGGGGGGGGGCGCAGGGGGGGGGCGGGCGAACCGACGCAGTGCGCCATCGCGGACGGTCACTCGTCCGCGAGGCGACGCGCCAGCCAGCATGGTGACCACTCGTCGCTGTCGCAGACGGAGGAGAGCGACTCGGAGGAGGACGACTCGGAGAGAGGGCGACTCGGAGAGAGGAGGATGACTGAGAGAGAGGGCGACTCAGAAAGAGAATGGACTCAGAGAGAGAGAACGACTCCGAGAGAGGGCAACTCAGAGAGAGNACGACTCAGAGAGAGAGGACGACTCAGAGAGAGAACGACTCAGAGAGAGGGACGACTCGGAGAGTGAGAGAACGACTTCGAGAGAACGTCACAGAGAGAGAGGGCAACTCAGAGAGTGAGAGAACGACTCCGTGAGAGAGAACAACAGAGAGAGGACGACTCAGAGAGAGAGAGAGAATGACTCAGAGATAGAGAACGACACAGAGAGTGAGAGAACGACTCTTAAGAGAGAGGGCAACTCAGAGAGAGAGATGGACGACTCAGAGAGGACGACTCAAGAGGTGCCAGGAGGAGGAACCACAGGCGAGCGGTGAGGCAGCTACAAATCCTCCACGCACGCGAGAGGTGACAGAGGAGTGGGGAGGAGAAACGCTCAATCCCACACAGATGTAACAGACAGACGGGGAAGTCCGCACTTTGGTTCCACCTTCTCCAGTCGAGCCGGTGGGTACGGCGCTCCTCTTCCTCGACGACCACGGAATGGTGGGGTTGGGTTGGGGGGGGGAGTTCCGCACGCCGGCCCCCAGGTTCTGGAACGCCGGTTCTGGAACGCCTGGAGGATCACCGATAAACTGCAGCTTGGATCACTACCTGTGAGATCTTCACTAAAAACTGCTCTGATAATGTATGCACTGTCCTTGAAGTTGATTGGTCCACACCCGAGACAGCTTTCCTTAGAGCCTAGTCTCCATGGTGTTGGACCAGATGACGCCAAAAGGAGCACAACTCAAAGACAACGCACCATCAGAGTATGAGAGCTCGGGTAAAGCATTTACACCATTGGAACCTCATTTGGCAGTAAAAAATATGATCATTGGTTTTTTACCCTTCTATCTGGTAACAAAACTGACACCTTTTTTTTAAAGGAGTCATGTTTGCATAGACCACAATACCTGCAGTCATAATGCAAACACAAAAANCACAACTCTGATAATGTATGCACCGTCCTTGAAGTTGATTGGTCCACACCCGAGACAGCTTTCCTTAGAGCCTAGTCTTACATTGGTTGGACCAGATGACTGCAGGTATTGTGGTCAATGCAAACATGACTCCTTGTAAAAAAGGTGTCAGTTTTGTTGCCAGATAGAAGGGTAAAAAACAATTATCATGCTCTGTTATACTGGTAGGAACCTCCTGGTTACACCAGCCCACAGGGGATTACTGTGTCCGTCCGTCGTGCAGGGAGGGCTGGGTGGGAGGGAGGGGCTGGGTGGAGAGGGAGAGTGGGAGAGGCTGGGTGGGAGGGNTGGGGCTGGGTGGGGAGGGGCTGGTCACCCCGTGGTGCCCTTATAAACTCAATGTTTAACCTACTCACGCCGGCTTGTGCCCGCCCTCAGTCGGCCATATTTGCGGAATACACCACGCCGCCGTTGACCCTGGTGGCCATTGACCGAGCAACCCGACGTTCCTACCAGCTCCCTCCGCAGGGATGTGTGTCAGAATGGCCTGAAATCAAATGCATCATTCCGGATGACCGCTGCAAAGTATGAACTTGAGTTTTGATTATAGTGTGCTGATCTTTAAAGGTGTGTTGAAAAATGTTGATACTGCTACTGATACTGCTGCTGTTATGGAGTGACTCATGCAGCCAGCCATGGCTGCAAAGTTTGGTCGTACATGTTATATCGTTTATTGTTAAATTTCAATCACAGTTCCTATGATCACCGTTACATTGTTTTTATAGCTTTATTTTGGTGACTTTGAAAACGTTTTGGTTCAGCCATGTTTGTTTGTTTTAGTCCAGAGTTCGCCCGATAACTTTAATCTTAATTGTCTTGTGGTTGTTATTGTTTGACTTGCATCCCACTGGGATTTTTGCACACAGCGTTGGTGCGCGGCGCTTTTTCTGGAAGACATTGCTGTTTTTTCCTGGATTTCCCTGTTGCGCGTAGTCACTTGAAGATCATTCTTCTTCGTGTTTTTGTTTCTTGCGGTTGCACCCGAGTCAAGAGCCGCACGCCCACAGGGCCACACCTCATACAGGAAATGAAACGAAACGCCGGAGGGGCCGGCACGCCGGCTCAGTCGCCGTCCGGGCCGCTTGCCGGAGGCCCCCCCGCAGGCCCACCGCTCCCCGCGGTGCGAGCTCCTTGCCGCACCCCACGGCCCGTCGCGGGGGGCCACCCTTGGCGCCCGCGGAGGAGGGCCTCCCGCGGCCTCCTCCCGGGCGCCGTCCCCACACGGTGGCGCCGTCACCGCCGCCACCGTCACCGCCGCCGGCTTGTCGCCCGTCACCGCGTCACCGGCTTGTCGCCCGTCACCGCGTGCCTGGTCAGCTGGTGCCGCTGGAGGCTGCCAAGCACCTGGACAAAGACAAAGGTGCCCCGCCACGCCATGTAGGCTAACGCACAGCTTGGGCCAAGTGCTGTGAGCGAGTCTCGGCGCCTGTGTTGTGGTGGGTAGTGGGTGGGTAAGTGGGTGGGTAAGTAGGTGGTGGGTAAGTGGGTGGGTGAGTGGGTGGGTAAGTGGGTGGTGGGTTAGTGACTGGGTGGGTGAGTGAGCTAGCGGTGGNTGAGCGAGCGGTGGAGCGGTGGTGGGTGAGTGGGCAGGTGAGCGAGCGGTGGATGGCTGGCTGGGTGAGTGAGTTGTTGGTGGGTGATTGGGTAAGTGACTGGGTGGGTGGGCGAGCGAGTGTGTGGATAGCTGAGTAAGTGAGTGGGTGGGTGGTGGGTGAGTGGATGGCTGGCTGGGTGAGTAAGTGAGTTGGTGGTGGGTGATTGAGTAATGGGTGGGTAAATAACTGGGTGGCGAGTGGGTGACTGGGTGGATGGGTAGGCGGCGGCGAGCGGTGGGTGGATAGCCGGGTGAGTAAGTTAGTTGGTAGGTGTGTGATTGGGTGAGTAAGTGGGTGGGTGATTGGGTAAGTGGGTGGGTGGGCGAGTGACTCAGCGGTGGGGTGAGTAAGTGAGTTGGTAGGTGCGTGAGTATCCGGCTTAGCCGAGCGGTGAGCGGCCCGGCCAGGCGGCTGAGCGAGCGGCTCTTCACCGTGAACGTTTCCCGCAGGCGGGGCACTCGTGCGGCCTCTCTCCGGCGTGCGCCCGCACGTGACGCCGCAGGTTGCCGTGCTCGGCGAACGCCCGGCCGCACAGGGCGCACGAGTGAGGCCGCTCCTCCGTGTGCGTCCGCTGGTGGTTGAGCAGGTGCTCCTGCTGGGCGAAGGCCTCTCGCACACGGTGCACACGTACGCGCGCTCGCCCGTGTGGGTGCGGCGTGCCGCCGCAGGGCTCCCAGCTGCGTGAAGGCGCGGCCGCAGTCGGGGCAGGCGTGAGGCCGCTCGCCGGTGTGCGTGCGCCGGTGGGCCTTGAGGCTCGACGAGACGGTGAAGGCGCGGCCGCAGTCGCCGCACGCGTACGGTCGCTCGCCGAGTGCGAGCGCGCGTGGATGTCCAGGTGGCTGCGGTGGTCCGTGCTGTAGGGGCACTGAGGGCAGCTGTGGGATTAACCCGCGGCGGCGGCGCTGGCGGCGGCTGCTCCATGACGACCGCCGACAGGTAAGGGGGAGCGTGGCACGGATGGGATTAGTCCACGCACTCTGCTGCTGTGCCGCCTTCTAGCTGGCCGAGCCGGGGGGGGGGGTATGGCTCCTTATCGAGTTTCACAATCCCATCCGCGTGCGATCCATCAACCCTTGCCGCTGCCACCTCCCCCCCCCCCCNAACGTCTCACTCGGTCCGCATCTCGGTGAAGGTTGTGGCTAAATGAAGGATTTGATGGTTAAATAACGGGGCTGTATTTGCTNCGTGGNTCCAAGAAAGCGCTGTGCGTCACGTGTTAAAAAATAAAGGNGCGTGTGAACACGTGTTACAAGATGGAGGGGCGTGTGAACACGTGTTACAAGATGGACGTGTGAACACGTGTTACAAGATGGACGTGTGAACACGTGTTACAAGATGAGGGGCGTGTGAACACGTGTTACAAGATGGAGGGGGCGTGTGAACACGTGTTACAAGATGGAGGGGCGTGTGGACACGTGTTACAAGATGGAGGGGGCGTGTGAACACGTGTTACAAGATGGAGGGGGCGTGTGAACACGTGTTACAAGAAGGGGGCGTGTGAACACGTGTTACAAGATGGAGGGNCGTGTGAACACGTGTTACAAGATGGAGGGGGCGTCACGTGTTACAAGTGGAGGGGGCGTTGAGCACGTGTTACAAGATGAGGGGGCGTGTGAGCACGTGTACAAGATGGAGGGGCGTGTGAACACGTGTTACAAGAAGGGGCGTGTGAACACGTGTTACAAGATGACGTGTGAGCACGTGTTACAAGATGGAGGGGCGATGAACACGTGTTACAAGTGGAGGGGCGTGAGCACGTGTTACAAGATGAGGGGCGTGTGAGCACGTGTACAAGATGGAGGGGCGTGTGAACACTGGTACAAGATGGAGGGGCGTGTGAACACGTGTTACAAGATGGAGGGGCGTGTGAACACGTGTTACAAGATGGAGGGGCGTGTGAGCACGTGTTACAAGATGGAGGGGCGTGTGAACACGTGTTACAAGATGGAGGGGCGTGTGAACACGTGTTACAAGATGGAGGGGCGTGTGAACACGTGTTACAAGATGGAGGGGCGTGTGAACACGTGTTACAAGATGGAGGGGCGTGTGAACACGTGTTACAAGATGGAGGGGCGTGTGAACACGTGTTACAAGATGGAGGGGCGTGTGAACACGTGTTACAAGATGGAGGGGCGTGTGAATACGTGTTACAAGATGGAGGGGCGTGTGAACACGTGTTACAAGATGGAGGGGCGTGTGAACACGTGTTACAAGATGGAGGGGCGTGTGAATACGTGTTACAAGATGGAGGGGCGTGTGAACACGTGTTACAAGATGGAGGGGCGTGTGAATACGTGTTACAAGATGGAGGGGCGTGTGAATACGTGTTACAAGATGGAGGGGCGTGTGAATACGTGTTACAAGATGGAGGGNCGTGTGAACACGTGTTACAAGATGGAGGGGCGTGTGAGCACGTGTTACAAGATGGAGGGGCGTGTGAACACGTGTTACAAGATGGAGGGGCGTGTGAACACGTGTTACAAGATGGAGGGGCGTGTGAGCACGTGTTACAAGATGGAGGGGCGTGTGAGCACGTGTTACAAGATGGAGGGGCGTGTGAGCACGTGTTACAAGATGGAGGGGCGTGTGAGCACGTGTTACAAGATGGAGGGGCGTGTGAACACGTGTTACAAGATGGAGGGNCGTGTGAACACGTGTTACAAGATGGAGGGNCGTGTGAACACGTGTTACAAGATGGAGGGCGTGTGAACACGTGTTACAAGATGGTGGGGCGTGTGAATACGTGTTACAAGATGGAGGGGGCGTGTGAATACGTGTTACAAGATGGACGTGTGAACACGTGTTACAAGATGGAGGGGGCGTGTGAACACGTGTTACAAGATGGAGGGGGCGTGTGAACACGTGTTACAAGATGGAGGGGGCGTGTGAACACGTGTTACAAGATGGAGGGGGCGTGTGAACACGTGTTACAAGATGGACGTGTGAGCACGTGTTACAAGATGGACGTGTGAACACGTGTTACAAGAACGTGTGAACACGTGTTACAAGATGGACGTGTGAACACGTGGTACAAGAAGGGGGCGTGTGAACACGTGTTACAAGATGGAGGGGCGTGTGAGCACGTGTTACAAGATGGAGGGGCGTGTGAACACGTGTTACAAGATGGAGGGGCGTGTGAACACGTGTTATAAGATGGAGGGGCGTGTGAACACGTGTTACAAGATGGAGGGGCGTGTGAACACGTGTTACAAGATGGAGGGGCGTACCGACACGTGTTACGAATNGGTGGGGGGTGGAGGTCCGTCTGAACTCGGNACCGGGGCTGTCGGCTTTGCAAGAGGGAGGGCAGCGTAGCAAGTGGCNAGAGNTGCAGCAGCAAGTGCACAGCAGTAGCAAGTGCAGCAGCAAGTGCACAGGAGTAGCAAGTGCAGCAGCAGTAGCAGGGGCACGTGTAACAAGTGAGCAGGAGTAGCAAGTGCACAGCAGTAGCAAGTGCACAGCAGTAGCAAGTGCAGCGGGTGACAGCAGTAACAAGTGCAGCAGTAACAAGTGCAGCAGGAGTAGCAAGTGACAGCAGTAGCAAGTGCAGCAGCAGTAGCAAGTGCAGCAAGTAGCAGCAGCAAGTGCACAGCAGTAACAAGAGGTAGCAAGTNAGCAGTAACAAGTGCAGCAGGAGTGTGCACAGCAGTAGCAAGTGCACAGCNGTGTGCAGCAGGAGNAACAAGTGCAGCAGCANTAGCAAGTGCACAGGAGTAGCAAGTGACAGCATGTAGCAAGGGCAGCAGCAGTANCAAGTGCANCAGCATGTAGCAGGTGCACAGGAGTAGCAAGTGCAGCAGCTAGCAACACGCAGTAGTAGCAAGTGCAGCAGCAGTAGCAGCAGTGCAAGTGCAGCAGCAGTAGCAAGTGANCAGCACAGCAGTGCAGCAGTAGCAAGTGCANCAGGAGTGTGCAGCAACAGTAACAAGTGCNCAACACGTGTAGCAAGTGCACAGCAGTAGCAAGTGCAGCAGCATGTGTGCACAACNGTAACAAGTGCAGCAGCAGTAGCAGTAGAATAGCAGCAGCAAGTGCACAGCAGTAACAAGTGCAGCNGTAGCAACAGCACGTGTAACAAGAGGTAGCAAGTGCACATGCAGTAGCAAGTGCACAGCAGTAACAAAGTGCAGCAGGAGTAGCAAGTGCACAGCAGTAGCAAGTGCACAGCATGTGTGCACAGCAGCAGTAACAAGTGCAGTAGCAGGAGTAGCAAGTGCAGCAGCAGTAGCAAGTGCAGCAGCNGTAGCAAGTGAGCAGTACAAGTGCAGCTGCAGTAACAAGTGCAGCAGCATGCACGTGTAGCAAGTGCACAACATGTAACAAGTGCAGCATGGCAGCAGTAGCAAGTGCACAGGAGTAGCAAGTGCAGCACAGTAGCAAGTGCACAACATGTAACAAGGGCAGCATGTAGCAAGTGCACAACAGTAAAAGTGCGCATGTAGCAGCAGTAGCAAGTGCAGCAGCAGTAACAAGTGCAGCAGCAGTAGCAAGTGCACAACAGTAACAAGTGCAGCATGCNGCACGTAGCAAGTGCAGCAGGAGTAGCAAGTGCAGCACATGTAGCAAGTGNACAGCAGTAACAAGTGGCANTACAAGTGCAGCAGCAGTAGCANCAGTAGCAAGTGCAGCAGCNGTAGCAAGTGCAGCAGCAGTAACAAGTGCAGCAGTAGCAAGTGCACAGTAACAAGTGCAGCAGTAGCAGCAGCAGTAGCCGTGGTACTGTTAGGAGGCAGCACGCAGACGCCTACAGCAACAGACTGGGCCCGGTTGCGTGGTGACGTCACCCTCGCTGAGTAGAAGACGCGTATGACGTCACGGCGCCGGCGTGCGGGTGACGTCAATCCCCTGCTGGGAGAAAAACGCGGTGACGTCACGGCGCCGACGCCTCCCCCCCCCGGCCGGTGACGTCATCTCTTTGTTGTGAAAAACGCGTCGACGTCACTTCCTGCTGGGAGAAGCTGCGGCGTGACGTCACTCTGACTGGGTATGACGTCACCGCGTCGTGCGTACGAAGACAAAGCTGCCCCGGGTAGCCCCACTTGTTTGGGGCAAGTGCTGCTCGCGAGCTGCAAGCGGCACCCTACGTCACGTGGTCACGTGACGTTGCTGACGCAATGGACCCGCCCCCACAATTCCTGGAATCCTAAATAACTTAAAATAAAAGCAATTTTTTACACGTTTTTATTTAACTCACTCTGTTGTTGTTGTCGTTGTTGTATCTTCAAATCTATTTTAACTCTTATTTTAACCCACTTTCCAATGTGGTATCGACTGTAAATTTGGTATACTTATTTTTACTGATGACAATATTTTATCATTAAAAAAACAAGAGATTTTAAAACATTATTTTTTTAAGTTATGTTTCCGTTTGGGTCTAATTGTCCACGCTCAACTCACGTTGGCTGTAATTGGCCACGGTTCCTCGGGGCCACTTCCTGGGGTCGTGGAGTTCTGCCATTACTAGTACGGTACATTTCATTAAAGCGTGTTGGAAAAAAGTGTTTTTTTATACTACTTATTTTAGTTTAAATCGGTACCAGGTTGCTCTTTTTCAGAAGGCGACCCCTGACTATCACAAATGATGGCAAGCTCAACGAAATGGCTTCACGATGTCGGGACATTTCACAGCGACCAATTTCCTCTGATGAGAAACGCAAGCTTTAAATATACAGCAGCAGGCGTCAGAGTCGAGATCGAACCCATGACCTCATGTACACCTGGCGAGGCAGTCGACATCTCCTGGCCACTGTGATGATGAGAAACGCAAGCTCTAAATATACAGCAGCAGGCGTCAGTCGGGATAGAACCCACGACCTCCTGTACACCAGGCGAGGTAGTCAACATCTCCTGGCCACTGTGATGATGATGAGACGCAAGCTCTAAATATACAGCAGCAGGCGTCAGTCGGGATAGAACCCACGACCTCCTGTATACCAGGCGAGGCAGTCAACATCTCCTGGCCATTGATGATGATGAGACGGAAGCTCTAAATATACAGCAGCAGGCGCCAGTCGGGATCGAACCCACGACCTCCTGTATACCAGGCGAGGCAGTCAACATCTGGCCATTAAATTTGATTTTAAGCCGTGACTGCAGGGATTCATCTTCTGGCGTAAGTCGAGAGGGAAATAATAAAATAATAAAAATTTTACTTAATAAAAATCTCCTGGCCATTGTGATGATGAGGACGCAAGCTCTAAATATACAGCAGCAGCGTCAGGATAGAACCCACGACCTCCTGTACACCAGGCGAGGCAGTCAACATCTGGCCACTGATGATGATGAGAAACGCAAGCTTCAAATCTAGAGCAGCAGGCGTCAGTCGAGTCGAACCCACGACCTCCTGTATACCAGGCGAGGCAGTCAACATCTCCTGGCCACTGTGATGATGAGAGACGCAAGCTCCAAATCTACAGCAGCAGGCGCCAGGATCGAACCCACGACCTCCTGTATACCAGGCGAGGCAGTCAACATCTGGCCATTATGATTTTAATTCGTGACGCAGGGATTCATCTTCTGGTTCTTTCGTAAGTCGGAAGGGAAATAATTAAATAATAAAAATTCAACTTTATAAAAATCTCCTGGCCATTGATGATGATGAGAGACGCAAGCTCTAAATATACAGCAGCAGGCGTCATAGGATAGAACCCACGACCTCCTGTACACCAGGCGAGGCAGTCAACATCTGGCCACTGATGATGAGAGACGCTAAGCTTCAAATCTACAGCAGCAGGCGTCAGTCGGGATTGAACCAACGACCTTCTGTATACCTGGCGAGGCAATCAACATCTGGCCATTGATGATGATGAGAGACGCAAGCTCTAATATACAGCAGCAGGGTCATAGTCGGGTAGAACCCACGACTCATGTATACCAGGCGAGGTAGTAACAATTCTCCTGGCCACTGATGATGATGAGAGAAACGCAAGCTCTAAATATACAGCAGCAGGCGTCAGAGTCGGCATCGAACCCACGACCTCATGTATACCAGGCGAGGTAGTCAACATCTCCTGGCCACTGTGATGATGAGACGCAAAGCTTCAAATATACAGCAGCAGGCGTCAGTGGATAGAACCCACGACCTCCTGTATACCAGGCGAGGCAGTCAACATCTGGCCATTAAATTTGATTAAAGCCGTGACGCTTCATCTCTTGGTCTTTCGGTAAAGTCGGAAGGGAAATAATTAAATAATAAAAAACACTTTATAAAATAATTCTCCTGGCCATTGATGATGATGAGAGAAACGCAAGCTCTAAATCTACAGCAGCAGGCGTCATAGTCGGGATAGAACCCACGACCTCCTGTATATCAGGCGAGGCAGTCAACATCTCCTGGCCACTGTGATGATGAGAGACGCTCAGCTCCAAATCTAGAGCAGCAGGCGTCAGAGGATCGAACCACGACCTCCTGTACACCAGGCGAGGCAGTCAACATCTGGCCATTGAATGTGGACGTTAAGCTTTCTAGACAGCAGGCATCAGTCGGATCGAACCCACGACCTCATGTGTACCAGGCGAGGCAATCAACATCTCCTGGCCATTGATGATGATGAGAGACGCAAGCTCTAAATATATAACAGCAGGCGTCATAGATCGAACCCACGACCTCATGTATACCAGGCGAGGCAGTCAACATCTCCTAGCCACTGTGATGAGAGAGACGCAAGCTCTAAATATACAGCAGCAGGCGTCAGAGGATCGAACCCACGACCTCCTGTATACCAGGCGAGGCAGTCAACATCTGGCCACTGTGATGAGAGAAACGCAAGCTCCAAATATGCAGCAGCAGGCATCAGGATCGAACCCACGACCTCCTGCATACCAGGCGAGGCAGTCAACATCTCCTCGCTGAGTCGACCACAGGGAGGGCTCCAGGACCGGTGAAGCTAATCGCCCGAGCGGGAATCGAATTCGTCGTGTGATGTTGCGCCAACCGCTGCACCACCGAGCGTCGCGATGGACAGACGGTGACCGTGGGGGTGGAGGGCGTCAGTCCGGCAAGATCCCGCGGGAACGCGCCCACGACCTCCTGCGTACCGGGCGAGGTAGTCAACATCTCCTCGGATACAATCGGCCGCCGATGTTGGCCGTAGCGGAATCCAACTCGGGTTCGCGGGTCGCGAACCGCCGCGCCGGCGATCATCGCGATGGAGAGACGGCCGCCGTGGGGCGAAAGGCGTCAATCCGGCAGGTCGGGATCGAACCCAGGTCCCTCCTGCTTGACCGGGCGAGGGAGATGACGCGGCCTCCTGGCCACCCAAGGCGCCGAGTCGACCTCAGGCTTCAGATGATCACCCGAGCGGGAATCCAACTAGGGCTCGTAGCGCCAACTGCCGCGCCGGCGAGCATCGCGATGGGCAGACGGCGACTGCGAGTCGGAGGGATCAGTCCAGCGGGTCCCACGGGAACTGATCGCACGACCCTCCTGCACGAACGGCCGAGCGAGATAACGGCCTCACCGGCAAAACCGCACCTCTTGCAAGACGCAAGCGAGCGAGCCAACGCGGAATGGACCTTCACGTTCCGTCGACGCTGTTCGCGAATGAGGTGGGGGGCGGGGGGGGCGTGGTGAGAACGACGAGAATCCGGCGAGGGGCGAGCTCGACGCGCCGGGTTCAGGGCACTGCGCGGGGGGGTGGGGGCCGCCCCCCCGCCCCCTCCGTTGCTCACAGTCTATTTCAGCCAGCGACGACAACGACGACGAGAAACGGAGAGGGCCCTCTCTAACTCACGCAGAGGACGATGGTGGTGGACACACGGGGAATGCGAGTGGGGGGGGGGGTTGGGGGGGCAAGATGAAATGATGGGAAGACGGTGCTTCGGGGGGACAGCGGGTGGCGAAAACGTCGCGACCGTTGATACGGCACCTCCTACAGCCGCACCCGGACGAGGGTGAAGACCCGAGACCCGGTGTCGTTCCGGAGACCCGGTCTCAAGACTCGGACCCTGAGACCCAGTCTCGGTGAGTCCCACTCAAGACTTGGACCCTGAGACCCAGTCTCGGTGAATCTCATTCAAGAGGATCCTGAGACCCAGTTTCGGTGAGTCTCATTCAAGACTTGGACCCTGAGACCCAGTCTCGGTGAGTCCCACTCAAGACTCACCCTGAGACCCAGTTTGGTGAGACACTCAAGATTGCACCCTGAGACCCAGTCTCCGTGAGTCCCACTCAAGACTTGGATCCAGACCCAGTTCGGTGAGTCCCACTCAAGACTTGGATCCTGAGACCCAGTCTCCGTGAGTCCCACTCAAGACTTGCACCTGAGACCCAGTCTTGGTGAGTCTCATTCAAGACTTTGACCTGAGACCCAGTTTCGTGAGTCCACTCAAGACTTGCACCCTGAGACCCAGTCTCGGTGAGTCCCACTCAAGACTTGCACCTGAGACCCAGTCTCCGTGAGTCCCACTCAAGACTTGGATCCTGAGACCCAGTCTCGGTGAGTCCCACTCAAGACTTGCCTGAGACCCAGTCTCCGTGAGTCCCACTCAAGACTTGCACCTGAGACCCAGTTTGGTGAGTCTCATTCAAGACTTGACCTGAGACCCAGTCTCTGAGTCCACTCAAGACTTGACCTGAGACCCAGTTCGGTGAGTCTCATTCAAGACTTTGATCCTGAGACCCAGTCTCCGTGAGTCCCTCAAGACTTGCACCCTGAGACCCAGTCTCGTGAGTCCCACTCAAGACTTGCACCTGAGACCCAGTCTCCGTGAGTCCCACTCAAGACTTGGATCCTGAGACCAGTCTCGTGAGTCTTACTCAAGACTTGCACCTGAGACCCAGTCTCGTGAGTCCCACTCAAGACTTGGACCCTGAGACCCAGTCTCGGTGAGTCTCATTCAAGACTTGGATCATGAGACCCAGTCTCGTGAGTCCACTCAAGACTTGCACCCTGAGACCCAGTCTCGGTGAGTCTCATTCAAGACTTGGACCTGAGACCCAGTCTCCGTGAGTCCACTCAAGACTTGGATCCTGAGACCCAGTCTCCGTGAGTCTCATTCAAGACTTGCACCCTGAGACCCAGTCTCCCTGAGTCCACTCAAGACTTGCATCCTGAGACCCAGTCTCCGTGAGTCTCATTCAAGACTTGCATCCTGAGACCAGTCTCCGTGAGTCCACTCAAACTTGCACCCTGAGACCCAGTCTCCGTGAGTCTCACTCAAGACTTGCACCCTGAGACCCAGTCTCCGTGAGTCTCACTCAAGAGTTGCACCCTGAGACCCAGTCTCGGTGAGTCTCACTCAAGACTCGGATCCTGAGACCCAGTCTCGGTGAGTCTCATTCAAGACTTGGATCCTGAGACCCAGTCTCCGTGAGTCCCACTCAAGACTTGGACCCTGAGACCCAGTCTCGGTGAGTCCCACTCAAGACTTGGACCCTGAGACCCAGTCTCGGTGAGTCTCATTCAAACTTGGACCCTGAGACCCAGTCTCGTGAGTCCATTCAAGACTTGGACCTGAGACCCAGTCTCGGTGAGTCTCATTCAAGACTTGGACCCTGAGACCCAGTCTCGGTGAGTCCCACTCAAGACTTGACCCTGAGACCAGTCTCCGTGAGTCTCATTCAAGACTTGGATCCTGAGACCCAGTCTCGGTGAGTCTCATTCAAGACTTGGACCCTGAGACCCAGTCTCCGTGAGTCTACTCAAGATTCGGACCTGAGACCCAGTTTCGTGAGTCTCATTCAAGACTTGATCCTGAGACCCAGTCTCGGTGAGTCATTCAAGACTTGGACCCTGAGACCCAGTCTCCGTGAGTCCCACTCAAGACTTGCACCCTGAGACCCAGTCTCGGGTGAGTCTCATTCAAGACTTTGAAGCTTAAAAAAAAACTAAAATGTTAAGTCTCTCTTTGCTCTAATAACATGATCACGAATGAATTTCAGTGGACTTGGCTTTCCCGATTTAAATTCAGATCTTCTTAATACCTGAAAGGGGCACGAGACAATTACATCAACGTCTACAGTGTTAGGAATAGTTAAAACAAAACTTCACTTATGTACAAAAAGACAAAGATTACGATCGTCCAATCCCCCCCCCCCCCCCCCCCCCCCGTATAGCCTGAACAAGGCTGCCGGGCAAGTGCTCTTACCGAGCACCTATGAAGGCCGGCACGGCACACGAAGGCGATGGGTGGCCAGAACCACGCCCAGCCGCGCCGGGTTACCCATTTGAGGCCGAGTAGACCCGGGGGAGGCTCAGGGCCGGTCCGAACTAGGCTCGTCGGGGTTCGTAGCGCGGTGCTCCCCCACTTAGTTACAGTACAAAGACAAAGATCCCCCCCCCCACCCCNTGTTTAGCCTCTGAGACTGTTTGGGGCAAGTGCTGTTAGCGAGCACAAAAAGACAAAACATCCGCCCGCGTAGCCTGTAACAGACTTTTTGGGGGCAAGTGCTGTTAGCGAGTAGCACCTATGAAGGCCGGCACCACGGCCGGCGATCTTTACACACCGCACCAGGTGCTGATTTGAGGCAGAGTCGACCTCGGGAGGCCTAGGGCCGGTTCAGATCGTCACTCGTGGTGTTTGGTCGTGAGGGAGGGGAGGAAGGGAGGGGAGGGAAGGGAGGGNAGGGAGCAGCAACAGAGCGGCAGATTCCACCCGCTTTTATCCGCGCTTTAACCGGATGTTTCACCACGCAATGCCCACCCCCCCCCACGTAACAGTCGCCCGAAGATAGCGGATAATCGCCGGTCGATTCCACGAAACCCTTTAACGGATATTAGGATCCACCAACAGCGCTCACCGGATCTCAACGCGGATTAAGGGAGAGGTGTTTTACTGCTCGCCATCGTGGTTGGGAGATGTTAATTACCTCGCCTGGTACGCAGGAGGCCGTGGGTTCGATCACACCCCTGACGATGCCTGCTGCTGCTGTATATTTGTAGCTGTTAGTGTCTCTGTCTCTATCACCATGGTGGCTTGGAGATGTTAACCACCTCGCCTGGCATACAGGAGACCGTGGGTTCGATCCCAACCCCTGACTATGCCTGCTGTAGTTGAGGCGTTTTTTTAAATCCTTTATATTAAGTTCGCTTGCTTAGGACCGTGCAAATCTTTCGGTCGTTTTTAACCCACTTCCGTGATCCAATCGAGCTGACATTTTCACACAGACTCGTTGTGACAATTAATGTTCGTGAAAATTTTTTTCAAAATTTACACTTTTTAGGACAAAAATATTATATTTAATTACCAATTGCTTAATGGTGCAATGCAATCATCTGACCCATAGGTGGCAGCCATCTCAAGCCAGAGGACGAGAGGACTCTAGCCGCACGCATATAAAGGATTTATAGTGAAAAACTTAGTTTTTACGGGTTTACTTGTTCTTTCTTTCTCCAGTCCTCCGTTTTTCCCCCTTCGCGTTTAGAACTCAACATCACCGCTGCTAAAAATGCCCACGCGACGATGGTATCGGCCCCCCGCTCGGCTGCTATCGTTTGTGTCAGCCAGGGTCGCTTCTGAAAAGGACCTGCACAGCTCAGCAGTGGGGGGTGGGGGGCCTTACCCGCTAAATAAACAATAAATAGTTGTAGTTTTAGTTTAGTTCTTTTCGCCCGCTAGCTTTTGAGGGGTGAGGGGGGGGGCAGGGCGGGTTAGCTGGAGGAGTCGGGGGTGGGGGGGCAAGGGGCGTGCCGCCCCTTCGACGCTCCCTTTTCCCCCTAAACATTCTCGCCTCAGGTCAAGAAGACAGGCGGTGGGCCAAGGCCTTCGCTCGTACGCGCGGCGCGGGGCGGGGGCCGCCGACGGCTCAAGCGATTCCTCCGCCGGCCTTCAAAACGCCCATCGTCTTGCGCCCCTTCGCTCCGCGGTTGAAACTACGGTCGTCGCCGATCGGCGTCGCGTAGGCCCAGACCGGGGCCCATGGCCTCTCCGCGAGTTGAAGAATTTTGTTACGACCGAGCCGCCCGTCGCACGCCCGCTCTCCCCGCACTCCCGCCCGCCCCTCAGCCAACTCGCCCGAATCACCCAACCAAGACGGCTCGGAGCAAAAACGAATGCGCGACTAGCGAGACGTCGATTGTTTTTAACCGATTGTTTACCACCCCGACTTTGCGAGCTTTGCATCCTCACGCGAGAGCCATCGTGAACAATCACGCTTGAGTGAATCTGCCCATGCAATAAAATACTCTCGCGTACGAGAAAAATCTTTGCGGCTTGTCAAACCACCCAACACAGCTTCTTCACGCGGTGCTGCAAGATTAACCGTGGGTTGAGCCCGACGGCCCAGACACCTCCTCCGCACGTTGCGTGCACAGGTTGTGGGGAGCGGTGGTGGTAGCGGTTTGCGCTGCACTGCGCTACGAACCCGGCGACCCGGGTTTGATTCCCGCTCGACAGCCAACACCCGGTGACGATTATCTGAACCGGTCCTGGGCCTCCCCCGAGTCGACCGAGCGTCAAATGAGTACCCGGTGCGGTGTGTAGTAAACATCGCCATGAGTACCCGGTGCTGGCAACCCACCCCCTCGTGTGCCACAGGGCCAGACTTCATAGGTGCTGCTACTCGCCAACAGCACTTGCCCAGCAGTCTGTCAAGGCTATACGGGGGTATCTTTGCCTTTGTGTGTGCGTACGCCATTACCAAGCCATTCTGCACGGCTCTCCGTTTAGACAGCAGCTAACCGAGTCACGGATTATTTTGGTCCGCGTGTCACTGTCACTGAACGTCCAATCACGAAGATTTACTGGAACGACTCCCCAATTGTCCTCCGGTTCTCTCAGGAACAACACGGTCAACTTCGCGGCGATATGAGGCTGCGGATCGGGGTTCAGAGGGAAAAGACCCCGGACCATTATAAAAGTTGAGTCTCCCAACGTGAAACCCAAAATCCAACAACTCCCCCCCCCGCCCCCAACTCCCCCATTCAACTGCCAACATCCGAACCGAGCCAGCATGGGGCCAGCATGGTAGGGGTGGTTTTTTCCACTGGAAACATCCGAACGGAGCCAGCACGGTACGGGTGTTTTTTTTCCATTGGAAACATCCGAACGAGCCAGCGCGGGGCCAACACGGTACGGGTGGTTTTTTCCACTGGAATCATCGGAACCGAGCCAGCGCGGTTCCAGCACAGTACGGGTCTTTTCTTTCCACTGGAAACATCCGAACAGAGCCAGCGCGGTTCCAGCACGGTACGGGTCTTTTCTTTCCACTGGAAACATCCGAACCGAGCCAGTGCGGGGCCAACACGGTTCGGGTGGTTTTTGCCCACTGGCTGTTCGCCGGAAACTAAAGCATGATTTTCTGCTGCCGCTGGCATAGCAAGAAGTCGTCCGAATCTGGCTCGGGGGGGCTGAGCAGGGCCGGTGAAGGGGGGGCGGAGAACGAAGCGTTCACCACGCACGTCACCGCTCGTTTGTTGCGAGCCACGCGAGCGCGGGAAAGAAGCACAACCCCGGCGCCTACAGATCGGTGCCACAAAAACAAAACCCCCCCACGTACAAAGTCTTCCGGCACCGTGGGTCTTAAATAAAAAAGAGACTGGGTGGGAGGGGGGGGGGAGAGGCGCTCTCCGATCGCGAAAAACAAACAAAACAGACCGAACCCGTCGTCGTAGCAGACGTCGTCGGGAAACACTGATCCTGCTAAAAAACGAAGCGGTGAAGCCGCGCGTGTTCTCTCGGCTCTCTCCTCCCGCTCGCGTCCAGAACCGCCGCGGGGGGGGCGGGGCGTCGAAGGGGGGCGGCGGTGGGCGGCGGGGCCGGGGCGGCGATTCACGGGTCGACGCCGGGCCTTCCGCGTACCGTCCGGTTCGAGTTCGGGGCCGCGCTGCCCGCGCCGAGCTCGGCCTTGAGCTTGGCCTTGCGCTTGGCCCCGCGCCTGCCGCCCACTCCCGCGGCCGCCGCGGGTTCAGCGACGGCGGCGGGGCGGCGATGACGGCGGCGGCTGCGGCCGCCCGCGGCTTGATGCGTAGTTTGATGTTGAGTTTGATGTTGGGCTTGGCGCCCGGCTCCGCGGCCGTCTCCTCTGCGGGCTCCACCTTGGGCACGACGATGGCGGCGACACTGTCGTCGCCATCGTCGTCGTCGTCGTCATTGTCGTCGTCGTCGAGCTCGATGCTCCGCCGTCGGCGTCCGCGTACGCTCCGTCGTCGCTCCCCCCGTCGCTCAACTCCCCGTCGCTCAACTCCCCGTCGCTCCTCTCCTCGTCGCCGCTCCTCTCCTCCTCGTCGCCGCTGCCCTCCTCGTCGCTCCTCTCCTCGCCGGCCCCTCCCTCGTCGTCGTCGTCATTGTCGGAGGCAGCTTCGGACTTGAGCTCGGTGCCGGCGGGCGTCCGCGCCCGAGGCGCCTCCGCGTCCTTCGCCTTCTGCTGCGACCGTCGCCGCTTCCTCTGCTGCTGCTGCTGCCGCCGCTGCTGCTCCTGCAGCTGCAGCTGCTGCCGCCGCTGCTGCTCCTGCAGCTGCTGCTGCTGCTGCTGCTCCAGCAGCTGCTGCTGCTGCTTGACGTGCGTCCTCTCGTGCTGGCGCAGGTTGGACGAGTTGGTGAACGCCTTGCCGCACACGAGGCACTTGTAGGGCTTCTCGCCCGTGTGCGTCCGCTGGTGGCTCTGCAGCGTGCCCAGCTGCGTGAAGTCCCGGCCGCACGCGCGCACACGTACAGCTTCTCTCCCGTGTGCGTGCGCACGTGGCGCTGCAGGTCGCCCGACTGAGCGAACGCCTTTCCGCAGGCGGCGCACTTGTGCGGCCGTTCTCCCGTGTGCGTCGTCTGGTGCCGCTGGAGGCTGCCGAGAACGGTGAAAGCCTTGCCGCACGTCGGGCAGCGGTGCGGCTTCTCGCCGAGTGCGCCTTGATGTGCCGCTGTAGGTTGCCGTAGATGGTGAACGCCTTCTCGCACTGCGGGCACTTGTAGGCTTCTCGTCCGTGTGCGTGCGGTGGTGCGTCAGCAGGTGCTCCATCTGCGAGAAGCGCTTGTCGCACACGGTGCACGCGTACGGGCGCTCGCCGGTGTGCGTCCGCCGGTGCTTCTGCAGGTCGCCGAGTTGCGTGAAGGCTTTGCCGCACTCGCCGCACGGGTGCGGCCGCTCGCCCGTGTGCGTGCGCATGTGGATGTCCAGGTGGCCCTTGCGCCGGGTGCTGTAGGCGCAGTGGTCGCAACGGTGCATCTTGTGCGGAGGCGGCGGAGGTAGGAGGTGCGGCAAGGGTTCACCGTCGGGGCGCAAGCGGCCGGGGGAGGGAGGACAGCGGGGGAGTAGGGGGAGGGGCCCCGCTAGCGGGAGGGTGGGGCAGCGGGGGGAGGGCGGGGGGCGCCATCGCCATCTCTTGCTCCATGAGTCCTGCTCCGGCAGACGCGCGCTGTGCAACACGCGCGCAGCAATCGGTCAAGACCCGTGTCTCGGTAAACTAGAAACTAAACAGTTTAACAGTTGGCGACCAGTATCGTCCGTAACGCAGGTTTGTTTTGGGTTAGATTGCGCACATATACGTGTCGTTAAACCCGCCACCACCCGACAATACGCCGCTGCACTAATTGTATATTTGAAGCTTTCGTGACTGCAAGGATTCATACTCTTAGGTTTGTTCGGTAAAGTCACTGTACTAGTATACTACACTATACACTACACTATACACTAGTGCTTTACTAGTAACAAATTGGCACGTTCTGTTTACATGACACAAACCCTCTTACCGATTGTCTGCGTCGGGTGGTGGCAGGTTTAACGACACAATAACATTTATATATTTACGCGATCTAACCCTAACAACCTGTGTTACGGATGGCACGCTCCATTTACGTGACACAAACCCTCTTACCGATTGTCTGCGTCGGGCGGTGGTGGGTTTAACGACACAACATTTATATATTGACGCGATCTAACTCCAAATAAAAACCACCTGTATTGTGGATAAATCTAAAGTTTTTTTTATTTTGCACGCGTACGTACGCACGTTTGTAGAGCTTCTTTCGCACCGGACGTGGCCAACCGATGATGCGCAGGGAAAGGACAAACTGAATGCCAAAAAAGCTGTCCATTCTACCGGGTAAGGCCCACTGAGCTGTATAGCGCTGTCTTCTTGACCTGAGACCAAGAATGTTTAGGGGTAAAAGGGGGCGTCGGAGGGGGCACACGCCCTTGCCCCCCCCCCCCGACTCCTCCAGCTAACCCGCCCTGCCCCCCCCTCACCCTCAAAAGCTAGCGGGGCGAAAAGAACTAAACTAATAGACCCTGGCTATCGCAAATGATAGCTCAACAAAGTTGCTTATCGCGCGGAAATGTATAGCAGCAGCAGCTGCGGTGGTGATGTCAACTACCTCGCCTGGTATACGGGAGGTCGTGGGTTCGATCTGGACCCACGCCTGCTGCCGTACATTTGGAGTTTGCGTGTCTCTCTCCCGTGGTCGCGTGGATTTTCTCCGGGTCCTCCGGTATTTCCCTCCAAATTTAGGATCAACATCACCCGTTTCGAGTATTTGGCCGCTATAAATGTTCACGTGATGATGAGCCACTTCGTTGGGCTATCACTTGTGGCCAGGTCGCATCTGAAAAACGAGCTACATAGGACAGTGTGTTTTACCTGGTAAGATCACAAAAAATAAGTTTTTAGGAATGATTTAACTAATTATGCTGCTACTGGTAATGTGCATGACTGATGATGATGTTGATGTTAATAGTGCTGATTTGAATGACTCGTGAAACCAATAATACCGATGACGATGTTGCTGCCGATGCTACTGAAAATTGTGTTACCGACGATGCCAATGCCACTGAAGCTCTCCTCTCTTTGGTTCTTTCGGTAAAGTCACGTAGGTCGAAATAAAACAAAATAAATCACGTTTTGAACGCAACACAAGCGCTCAAGGCGGCAGACATCGTGCTGCTCGCAGCAGACATCGCGGCTATCGCGATTGTCACCTGAAGATGATGACGCTTGTCAGAGGTCGCAACCGGGTACCGATACCCGTACCCTACCCGATACCCGTACCTGGCCGGGTACGGGTACGGGTACCCGTTTGCGACCCTGGTGCGGCCGGGTACGGGTATGGTAGGCCGTGAGTCACTGGTGAGTAACTGTTTGTCACTCATTTCGGGTAGGGTACGGGTAGGGAACGGGTACCCATTTGCGACCCTGGTGCGGCCGGTACGAGTACGATTCCAAGAACACAGGATGAGATGTTACTATCCTTTGTGCAAGCACTTCCAAGAGTTCATGAACAGTGAGCCTGGTGACATTTGGGGAGCGCATCGTCAGTAGTGAACCTTTGGTTCCTAGGGTGTTTCGGCCTTTCACACTATACACCCTCCCAAAGGCGGCCAGCGACAGGGTGATCAATCCTACGCTTGCGTCCCATTCCAATTAGTCATGGGCGTTGCCTTGTTGTTGATAGCCAACATCAACAACAAGGCAGGTACGGGTAGGGAACGGGTACCCATTTGCGACCCTGGTGCGGCCGGTACGGGTAAGGAATCAAAACCCGTTTGCGACCTCTGGCGCTTGTGTTGCGTTCGAAACGTCGTGATTTATTTTTTTTATTTCTACCTACGTGACTTTACCGAAAGAACCACAGAGTATAGATTCCTGCAATCACGAAAGCTTCAAATCAAGCTACTCAAGTTATTATACCAGAGGTCGCAAACGGGTTTTGATTCCTTACCCGTACCCGGCCGCACCAGGGTCGCAAACGGGTACCCTACCCGTACCCAGCCGGGAACGGGTATCGGGTACCTGATTGCGACCTCTGGGATGAAGCCATGTTGCAGGCGCGGGTGGGTTGATTCTAGGAACTTGAATTGTGAGAAGAGACAAGACGTTGGGAAATGAGTGACAAACGGTGACTCACCAGTGACTCACGGCCTACCCGTACACGTACCCGGCCGCACCAGGGTCGCAAACGGGTACCGTACCCGGCCGGGTACGGGTAGCCTGATGCTAGTGATGATGCGGATGCTACTGACAAGGCTGATGCTCCTGATGAAGCTGTTGCTGCTGATGTTGATTCTACTGCTGCTTATGCTTGTCCTGATGATGTGGCTGATTATACAACTGCTAATGCCACTGATGCTACCGCGGTTGGTACTCAACATGCCGACGATGCTTCTGATCGTGATATGCTGCTGATGGTAATGTTACTGCTGATGATGTTGTTGATTTTACTACTGCTGATGCCACTGATGCTACCGGTGAAGTTGCTGCTGCTGATGACGCTGCTGCTACTCATGCGATATTTCTGGTGCTGATTATGTTGTTGATTATACTGCTGCTGATGCCACTTATGCCGCTGATGATTTCGCTGCTGCTACTCCTGATATTTCTGCTGATGATGTTGATGTTGCTGATTCTGCTGCTGATGCCACTTATGCCGCTGATGATTTCGCTGCTGCTACTCATCCAGCTGATATTTCTGCTGATGATGTTGATGTTGCTGATTATACTGCTGCTGATGCCACTTATGCTGCTGATGATTTCGCTGCTGCTACTGCAGTGATATTTCTGCTGATGATGTTGATGTTGCTGATTATATACTGCTGCTGATGCCACTTATGCCGCTGATGATTTCGCTGCTGCTACTGACAGTGATGCTGATGATGTTGATGTTGCTGATTATACTGACAATGCTGATGCTACTGGTGAAATTTCGACTCCTGCTGCAGATAGTGATACTTCTGCTGATGCTGATACTGTTGATGATGACGCTGCTGCTACTCATAGGGATACGTCTGCTGCTGCTGATGTTGCTGATTATGCTGCTGCTGATGATATTTCTGCTGCTGATGATGCTGCTGCTAATGGTGAAGATGCTGTTGATGATGCTGCTACTCAAGTGATGCTGCTGCTGCTGATGTTGCTGATTATACTACTGCTGCTGATAGTGATATTTCTGATGTTATTGCTGATGCTAATGGTGAAGATGCTGTTGCTGATGACACTGCTACTCAAGTGATGCTGCTGCTGCTGATGATGTTGCTGATTATACTAACAATGCTGATGCCACTACTTGTCAAATTGCTACTCAACAATGCCGATGCTGCTACGGCTGATAGTGATGAGATTTCTACTGAATATCCTGCTGATGATGATGTTGCTGCTGCTGCTGATTACCCAACAATGCTGCTGCCGATGATGCTGCTGATGCTGATCCTGCTGATGATGCTGCTGATGATGCTGATCCTGCTGCTGATGATGCTGATCCTGCTGCTGATGATGCTGCTGCTGATGCTGCTGCTGCTGATCCTGCTGATGATGCTGATCCTGCTGCTGCTGATCCTGCTGCTGCTGATCCTGCTGCTGATGCTGATCCTGCTGCTGCTGCTNATCCTGCTGCTGCTGCTGCTGCTGCTGCTNATCCTGCTGCTGCTGATGCTGCTGCTGATCCTGCTGATGCTGATCCTGCTGCTGCTGATCCTGCTGATGATCCTGCTGCTGCTGATCCTGCTGCTGATGAGCGTTCAGTGAAGAGGTGACGGGGGAGGAGGGGAGGGGGGCACGAGGGGGGGGTGGGAGATGAAGACGCGCGGTGACGTCACCACGCGAGCGCGCGCGCGGCGACCTCTGACCCCGGCGGCGTCTCGCGCCCTCCTCGCCTGACGAGGCCGCAGGCTTCGCCTCGCTCGCTCGCCCCCCCCCCCCCAGGGGCTGAGGCGACGTTTGTGAGGAGATGAGATGAGAGAGAGAAGAAGAGAGAGGGGGGGGGAGGGGGCGAATACCCCCAATAATTATGAGGGATTAACAGAGTTGTGGTTTGCCGACGGAAAGGAGATTTTATCCGCCACCGCCGCCACCACGTACGCCATCCACGGCCACGTACCTTTGCCTCTCCTCTCCTCCCCACCCCGCGCGGAGCCTCGACAAAGGCGGCTAGAGGCACCGCGTAGCCAGCCAGCCAACCCCCCTCACATGCGGGGGACAGGCAGCGGCGGCACCCCGCCTGGAGCGCCACGGCCGCCTACTCGCGACAATTCGGGCGGTCGTGAGGTGGTGGGTGGGGGTGGGGGTCCTAGCGGTGACGTAGGGGTCAGGGGGCGTGGCCATCCATTGACTCCGCCCACTTTTTGCCGTTGGTCCCGCCCACTGCCCCACCCACCCGATTACACCCCCCCGCTGACCCCCNTCCCCCGCTACTACACCCCCCCCCACTGACCCCCCCTCCCCCGCTACTACACCCCCCCCCGCTGACCCCCCCTCCCCGCTACTACACCCCCCCCGCTGACCCCCCTCCCCGCTACTACACCCCCCCCGCTGACCCCCCNTCCCCGCTACTACACCCCCCCCCNGCTNACCCCCCTCCCCGCTACTACCCCCCCCCCGCTACTACACCCCCCCCCCGCCCCNACACCCCCCCCCCGACTACCCCCCCCNGCTACTACACCCCCCCCGCTGCCCCCCCCCCGCTGCCCCTCCCCCCCCCCCCGCCCCCNCCCCCCCCCGCTACCCCCCCCCGCTACTACACCCCCCCCCGCCCNACCCCCCCCCCCCCCGCTACCCCCCCCCGCCCCCACCCCCCCACCGCTGCCCCGCCCCCCACCGCCCCCACCCCCCGTACCCCCCCCATCCGCTACCCCCCCCCCACCGCCCCACCCCCCGTTACCCCCCCNACCGCCCCACCCCCATCCGCTGCCCCCCCCCCCGCCGCTACCATCCCCCTCCCAACAGCCCCCACCCACCGCGCGCGAGCGTTGGTGACGTCACCAACGGTCACCGTCTCGCGCCGGGGCGGGGCGTGTTGAGGGAGCAGAGGAAGTGACGTCAGCTTACAGGAAGTAAATCTTGGACGGCTCACCCCGAAACGAATCAAAACAACCACAATGCAACGCGGACGGTGTTAACGATATTACTTTTTAATGTTTATTCGTTTCTTCAGAGATAGTTTTTGTTCGAGGAACGTAGGCTTTGGTCTGCTACGCGGTAGCTTCTAATAGTGTAACAGTGCGTTTTGGCTCATTACAAAACTAGGTCATGAGAAAAAAANTGAATACTAGGTCCATAGTGTAAATGTATTGACTCACCGACCATTATGAACTCAGGATGCAAAACCTCTTGTTTCGCGAGCTATGAATAAGGGGCGTTGCTTGGAACGTCGGCTATTTATGTATCGTCTCTTTCACGGACCCACACGTACAGTGTTTATAGGCGGACCTGTTCGGTTATTAGTTCTGTAGTATTGTCATCTTCAATCCTGTAACCCAAGACCGTAATTATAATATAATTCAAATATACTCAAAATGTCTCCCCAATATATTTCTATTAAAAAATTGCTATGTAAGTAAAAATAACAATTTGCTAAACCTTGGCCACAATATCTGGACTTGTCTTCATATAAATAATGCATAGATTTCTGTTTATATGATTGTGGTTATGGTTGTACTATTAATCCCTAAAACTCTGCCATTACATACAATAAACACGAAATGGTAAAACAGTAAAAACAGAGCAATGTAATACAATAACACCATTAGACATTATTGTAAAAATAAATAAAAAGTCCATCCATGTGTTAGTGAATTTTTTTATATTTTAGGCAGGAAATTCGTTTTCAAAATTAGATATTTTTCTGGGTTGGCACCCCCAAACACCCTGGAAGATTTGATCCACCCAATGTTGAATCCATGGCTACGGCCTTTCTGTAACCTTTGAATAGGGTTATCCGTATTAAAAAATACCTTAAAGTGTACATAGTCTCAAACACCTCTATAGGTTACTCCCGACAAGGTAGAAAGATGACAATGTTACACGGTAGCTTTTAGGACACAACATGAGAGAAAACTCTATCTTCTACATAAATAAAGACCTTAATGTGTACATAGTCTCAAACACTTATAGGTTACTTTCCACAAGGTAGAAAGATGACAATTGGTTACACGGGTAGCTTTTAGGACATAACATGAGAGAGAAACTCTATCTTCTACATAAATAAAGACCTTAATATGTACATAGTCTCAAACACCTCTATAGGGTTACTTCCGACAAGGTGAAAGATGACAATTGGTTACACGGGTAGCTTTAGGACACAACATGAGAGAAAACTCTATCTTCTACATAAATAAAGACCTTAATATGTACATAGTCTCAAAACACTTATAGGGTTACTTTTCAACAAGGTAGAAAGATGACATTTGGTTATACGGGTAGCTTTTAGGACACAACATGAGAGAAACTCTATCTTCTACATAAATAAAGACCTTAATATGTACATAGTCTCAAACACCTCTATAGGGTTACTTTCAACAAGGTAGAAGATGACAATTGGTTACACGGGTAGCTTTTAGGAGACAACATGAGAGAAAATATTTCTTCTATATAAATTAAGGCCTTAATCTGTACGTCTAAAAAAAACCTCTCGGGTTCAAGTTCAAGTTCATTTATTAGGTATAGCCCTGTGAGCCATTCGGCTCTTGAATCGGGTGCAACCGGCAAGGTAGACACCTGAGATGTGGTACACAGATCGCTTCTAGGACACAAGCAACAGAAGAGAGAATAAGTATAACCCGTAAAAACAAATTTTTCACTATAAATCCTTTATATGCGTGGCAGCGAACTTAATATAAAGGATTTAAAATATATTCGCCTGTGGAGGACGCGGGATCGATCCCGCGACCTTTGGCATGGGAAGCGAGGGCGCTACCAACTGCGCTACTCCGCCACGGCCTGTGGAGGGGTTACGCTCTGGGCTCTTATACTGTGATGTTCAGCCAAAGCCAAGAATGAGTTCTATTTGAATATATGTAAAATAAAAATTGCCTAAAAAGTGTAAAATTTTGGGAATTTTTTTTCACGAACATTAATTGTCTCGCACAACGAGTCTGTGTGGAAAATGTCAGCTCGATTGGATCACGGGAAGTGGGTTAAAAAACGACCGAAAGATTTGCACGGTCGTAAGCAAGCAAGCAAGCACGCAAGCAAGCAAGCACGCAAGCAAGCGAACTTAATATAAAGGATTAAAAATCAGAAAATCCAGATTTGTCATTTTAAGGTCCACAATCTCGACGTTTAAGTGCCCCATGGACACGTCTGTGTGCGTGTTCTTTCGTTGATAGGAGAGCGTTAGACGGCAAATAAATGTTATCAATAAATATAATAATTAACCTGACGTGATTTGTGTTGCAGTTTGTGAGCTACGATCAGACCACTTAGCAAATAACTCCAACAATTTGGTATTTTTCCGCAAAAAACACGAAATTGTTGGCGACTGTGATTCAACTTCTATTTAAAGACGTAACCATTGGAAGCCGCTCAATTTAAAGATTCCGTTCTTTTTGCTTTAGAAAGAACAAAAAGTACAAACGTAATAGTCTATGAGGAGAACCTCTCCTATCTTTTCACGTTTTCGAATTATTCAGATGTCAACATCGTAAAATGCGGATTTTATTCCTTCAAAAACCGCTTGCATCTGAAATATCTCAAAAACAATGAAATATAGAACAATGGTTCTGGCTTCTAATTTTATTTGCAGTTTAACGCTCGATCAAACGAAAACCCCCCAATCTTACATCGTAAACGGTTTACGAATGACACCACACACACAAACGTGTTCATGGGACACTTACAATTGAGATTTGGGGGCCTAAAATGACAAATCTTCGATATTCAGATTTGTCTATGTCCTAAAAGCTACCTGTGTACCACAGTTCAGCTCTCTCGGGAAGTGCCCTAGAGGTTGTTGTGGATTTACTCTCCAACACAGAACCGGTTAGCGCTGCACTAGTAGACTACACTATACACTACACTATACACTACAATATAATTTAAATGTTGTAGTAGGATTACTCTCCATCACACAATTGGTGTAGTGCTGAACTAGTATACACTATACACTACACTATACTACACTATACTCTACTATACACTACACTATACACTACACCATAATTATAAATGTTGTAGTGGGTTTACTCTCCAACACACAACCGGTGTAGCGCTGAACTAGTATACTAAACTATACACTACACTATACACTACACTATACACTACACTATACACTATACTATAATTGTAAAAGTTGTAGTGTGTTTTACTCTCCAACAAACAACCGGCTGTATTTGGCTGCTATGAATTTCCACGTGTCGATGGAACGCCGAATCAATTGAACAGGGTGCTTACAAAAATGTGACACTTATATGGGACTATCGTTGTTGATGGGGAAAAGAACTGGAACATGATAACAAAGGTAACGTCAACATTCTAGATTGAAGCTTTCGTGACTGCAAGGATTCATATTCTTAGGTTTTTNCCGGTAAAGTCACGTAGGTAAAAAAATTAAATTAATAAAAGTCAAATAAAATCACATAACCACAATGCAAACTGCTTGTGTTGTGGTTATGTGATTTTTAATTTTTATTTTACTTTTATTATTTTAATTTTTACCTACGTGACTTTACCGAAAATTAATAAAAGTAAATAAAAATAAAATAAAATCACTTAACCACAATGCAAACTGCTTGTGTTGTGGTTATGTGATTTTTATTTATTTTTATTTTACTTGTATTAATTTAAATTTTTACCTACGTGACTTTACCGAAAAACCTAAGAATATGTAACGTCAACAGCTTGAAAAAGCCAGTGTCCAATTGCTCGCCATCATTGTCAACGCATGGCCTGGAATCTTGTCCAGGTGCTCTCCAGAGCCCGGAGGCACATTTCTTGTGAAATTCTTAGAAGTTTTCAAAAAATGCTGAAGCACCCTGTACGCTACACGATACACTACACTGCAATACACTACACTATATACTACACTATACACTACTATACACTTTACACTACTATGCACTACTATACACTACACTATACACTACACTGCGATATACTACACTATACACTACACTATAGTACACTACTATACACTACACTATACACTACACTATACACTACACTATACACTACACTATACACTACACTGCGATATACTACACTATACAATGCTATACACTATACACTACACTATGCACTACGCGATACACTATACTGCAATACACTACACTATGCACTACACAATACACTACACTGCAATACACTACACTATACAATGCTATACACTATACACTACACTATGCACTACGCGATACAGCATACTGCAATGCTGTCCACTCTCCACCACACATTTCACTAGAATTCAAAAANCTACACTATACAATACACTACACTATACACTACACTATGCACTACACGATACACTACACTGCAATACACTACACTATGCACTACACGATACACTACACTGCAATACACTACACTATGCACTACACGATACACTACACTGCAATACACTACACTATGCACTACACTATACACTACGCTGTTATTCACTAGACGATACACTACACGATACAGTACACTGCTATACACTACACTATACACTACACGATACACTACACTACAATACACTACACTATACACTACACTATACACTACACTATACACTACACTATACACTACACGATACACTACACTGCAATACACTACACTATACACTACACTATACAATGCTATACACTACACTATACAGTACACGATACACTACACTGCTATACACTACACTATACACTACACTGTTATACACTAGACGATACACTGTTATACACTATACACTACACTGCTATACACTACACTATACACTACACTATACACTACACTGCTATACACTACACTATACACTACACTGCTATACACTACACTATACACTACACTGCTATACACTACACTATGCACTACTATACACTACATTATACACTACACTATACACTACACTGCTATACACTACACTATGCATTACTATACACTACACTGCTATACACTAGACGATACACTAAAAACCTCTATTATGGATGGTATTGGTCGCGAAAGCTTACGTGTTAAACTGTGATGATGATGATAATGATATCATTCTAGATTTGAAGCTTTCGTGACTGCAAGGATTCATATTCTTAGGTTTTCGGTAAAGTCACGTAGGTAAAAATTAAAAATTAATAAAAGTAAATAAAAAATAAAAATCACGACGTTTCGGAGGCAACACAACTTCCGTAGGTGGAACCGTCACAGCACGACAGCTGTATCAATTTAAAAAAAAAAGCTTGTGTTGCCTCCGAAACGTCGTGATTTTTATTTTATTTACTTTTATAAAGATATTTTTTACCTACGTGACTTTACCGAAAAAACCTAAGAATATGAATCCTTGCAGTCACGAAAGCTTCAAATCTTGAAACAATTGGAGCCGTTAAAAGATTGTTTAAAAATATGTATTTATTTTAGAATATAGTATTGTCATCAGTATGTCATAAGTATACCAAGTTTACAGTCGATAGCACATTGGGAAGTTGGTAACAAAAATTGAGTTACAAGATTTTTTGAGGATACGACAGCAGACGGAGTGAGTTCAATAAAAGCGTTTAAATAAATAATAAAATAATTATAAAACTACTGCTCCGTGACCTTTAACACAAAATGATGTTGGTCTAATTTCAATCGTTTTAAGTCACGTGTTTACCTTTGCTATGTGTTTACCAGAGGTGTGGACTCGAGTCATGTGACTTGGACTCGAGTCAGACTCGAGTCATGAATTTGATGACTTCAGACTCGACTTGGACTTGCATAACAATGACTTTGTCCCACCTCTGAGGTGTGGACTCGAGTCATGTGACTTGGACTCGAGTCAGACTCGAGTCATGAATTTGATGACTTCAGACTCGACTTGGACTTGCATAACAATGACTTTGTCCCACCTCTGAGGTGTGGACTCGAGTCATGTGNTTTGGATTCGAGTCAGACTCGAGTCATGAATTTGATGACTTCAGACTCGACTTGGACTTGCATAACAATGACTTTGTCCCACCTCTGCTGTTTACACTCCTGCATAATATGACTTTGAAACCCCCCCACCCACCTCCTACTCATTTCACAAGTAGTGACTAATCCCATATCTGCATTTCCATAAATATGCTAAATTCCTCTTGATATGCAAATTCTTTTGTCAAGGCTCTCTTCCCCTCCAACCCAGCAGCTTAAATAGACGCTGCCAAGCCTGGTGGTGTTTCATTCAGACGCTGTCTTCCCGACAGACCTGTTCTTCACCTGAAGACGGCTGCTTGCGTTGTGGCCGAAACGTCGTGAGAATTATTTTATTATGTTTTATTTTTATTGTTTTATTATTTCCATTCTACATGATGACTTTACCGAAAGAACTAAGAAGAAAAATCACAAGATTCTGACTCATTGGGAATGGAATGTGTGTGGGGGGGGGAGGGGACCACCTCCGAAACGGGGCGTGGTGCCTCGTCAATGACGTCGTCACGTGACGCGCGCGCGTGGGGGGGGGTCGTGACGTCACGCGATAAATGGCGTCACGGCACGCGGCTATTTAAAGAGCACGTGGCTATTTTTAATCTGCGCTCCGCACGGAGACAAAGAAAAGCCACCACCACCACCGCCACCACACCCGCCACTTATACGAAGGCTGGAGTCACCACACGGAGTGGGTGCGGTGGGTGGCCAGCAACCCGCCTTGTCTCTCGGTCGTGGCGATGTTTGTTTTGTCTTCTTGGTTCTTTCGGTAAAGTCGTCACGTAGAAGGAAGTAATAAAATAATGAAAATAAAACGTAATAAAATGCGATTCTCACGACGGGAAATAATAAAATAATAAAATACAACTTGATAAAATTCGATTCTCACGAAGGGAAATAATAAAATAAAAAATATAAAACTTAATAAAATACAATTCTCACAAAGGGAAATAATAAAATAAAACATTTTAAATGCAATTCTCACAAAGGGAAATAATAAAATAAAACATTTTTAAATGCAATTCTCACAAAGGAAATAATAAAATAAATAAAATAAAACGCTATAAAATACAATTCTCACAAAGGGAAATAATAAAATAATTAAAATAAACAATGATATTCTATTCTCACAAAGGGAAATAATAAAATAATAGAAATAAAACATTAAATAATTCTCACGACGTTTCGGCCACAACGCAAGCAGCCGGCCTCAGGTGAAAACCAGGTCTGTCGAGGCGACAAACCAGGTCTGTCGAGGCGACAGACCTGGTTTTCACCTGAGGACGGCTGCTTGCGTTGTGGCCGAAACGTCGTGAGAATTATTTTATTCTGTTGTATTTTATTATTTCATTACTTCCCTTCTACGTGACGACTTTACCGAAAGAACCAAGAACATGAATCCCTGCAGTCACGAAAGATGTTTGTTTTGTCACCACGCGCCAACAACTCGGTCGAGATCGAGTTGTTGGAGGCTCGGGGAGGGCCACGTGACTGTAGCATTATGTTTTGAAGGGGCCCGACATTAAAAAAACACTTAAATATGAAAACAGACAACGTTTTTACTTGCACAGTAAAGTAATTGTATTTTTTCATTTGCTATACAGCCAGACATTACGACAAATTGGAAAGCTTAACCCCCCCCACCCCAGTCGTTCATCAAAGTTGAAGGGCAGTATAGTACTATAGCAATAGAGCAAGTGCAGCATCACTGAACCGGAATTGACAGCTTGAAAGCGTTTCGCGCGGAGCTCTAGAAAGTGCGGGGCACGTAGCTACTTCTGCATATGTTGTAGTGTATGGGAGGTGTGTGGGAGGTGTATGGGGGGTGTGTGGGTTGGTGTGTGGGTTGGTTGGGGGTGTGTGGGGGGGTGTGGGGATGTGTGGGGGGTCTGGGGTGTGTGGGGGGGTGTGTGGTTGGTGTGGGGTGTGTGGGAGGTGTGTGGGTCGGTGTAGGGGGAGTGTGGGTTGGTGTGTNGGGTGTGTGGGTTGGTGTGTGGGTTGGTGTGTGGGGTGTGTGGGTTGGTGTGAGGGGTGTGTGGGTTGGTGTGTGGGTCGGTGTGGGAGGTGTGTGTGGGTTGGTGTGGGTTGGTGTGGGGGTGTGTGGGTTGGTGTGTGGGTCGGTGTGGGGTGTGTGGGAGGTGTGTGTGGGTTGGTGTGTGGGTCGGTGGGGGGTGTGTGGGGGTGTGTAGGTTGGTGTGTAGGTTGTGTGTGGGGTGTGTGGGGGGTGTGTGGGTTGGTGTGAGGGTGTGTGGGGAGGTGTGTGGGTCGGTGTATGGGGTGTGTGGGTTGGTGTATGGGGGGTGTGTGGGTTGGTGTGTGGGTTGGTTGGAGGTGTGTGGGGGNTGTGGGGGATGTGTGGGGGGTCTGGGGTGTGTGGGGGGGTGTGGGGGGTGTGGGGTGGTGTGGGGGGTGTGTGGGTCGGTGTGGGGGTGTGTGGGAGGTGTGTGTGGGTTGGTGTGTAGGTTGGTGTGTGGGGTGTGTGGGGGTGTGTGGGTTGGTGTGAGGGTGTGTGGCTTGGTGTGTGGGTCGGTGTGGGGGTGTGTGTGGTTGGTGTGGGTTGGTGTGGGGGTGTGTGGGTTGGTGTGTGGGTCGGTGTGGGGGTGTGTGGGAGGTGTGTGTGGGTTGGTGTGTGGGTCGGTGGGGGNGTGTGGGGGGTGTGTAGGTTGTGTGTAGGTTGGTGTGTGGGGTGTGTGGGGGGGTGTGTGGGTTGGTGTGAGGGGTGTGTGGGGAGGTGTGTGGGTCGGTGTATGGGGTGTGTGGTTGGTGTATGGGGGTGTGTGGGTTGGTGTGTGGGTTGGTTGGAGGTGTGTGGGGGGGTGTGGGGATGTGTGGGGGGTCTGGGGTGTGTGGGGGGGTGTGGGGGTGTGTGGGTCGGTTTGGGGGTGTGTGGGAGGTGTGTGTGGGTTGGTGTGTAGGTTGGTGTGTGGGGGTGTGTGGGGGGTGTGTGGGTTGGTGTGGGGGTGTGTGGTTGGTGTGTGGGTGGTGTGGGGGGTGTGTGGGTTCGTGGTGGGTTGGTGTGGGGGTGTGTGGGTTGGTGTGGGGGGTGTGTGGTTGGTGTGGGGGGTGTGTGGGTTGGTGTGGGGGTTGTGTGGGTTGGTGTGTGGGTTGGTGTGTGGGTTGTGTGGGGGGTGTGTGGGTTGGTGTGTGGGGGTGTGGGGGTGTGTGGGGGGTTGGGGGTGTGTGGGGGGTGGGGGTGTGGGGGTGNTGTGGGGGGTGTGGGTGGTGTGGGGGTGTGTGGGTTGGTGTGGGGGGTGTGGGTTGGTGTGAGGGGTGTGTGGCTTGGTGTGTGGGTCGGTGTGGGGGTGTGTGGGTTGGTGTGGGGTGTGTAGGTTGGTGTGGGGGGTGTGTGGGTTGGTGTGAGGGGTGTGTGGCTTGGTGTGTGGGTCGGTGTGGGGGGTGTGTGGGTTGGGTGTGGGTTGGTGTGGGGGTGTGTGGTTGGTGTGGGGGTGTGTGGGTTGGTGTGTGGGTTGGTGTGGGGGGTGTGGGTTGGTGTGGGGGTGTGTGGGTTGGTGTGTGGGTTGGTGTGTGGGTGGTGTGGGGGTGTGTGGGTTGGTGTGTGGGTTGGTGTGGGGGTGTGTGGGTTGGTGTGTGGGTTGGTGTGTGGGTCGGTGTGGGGGTGTGTGGGTTGGTGTGGGGGGTGTGTGGGTTGGTGTGTGGGTTGGTGTGGGGGTGTGTGGTTGTGTGGGGGTGTGTGGGTTGGTGTGTGGGTTGGTGTGTGGGTCGGTGTGGGGGTGTGTGGGTTGGTGTGGGGGGTGTGTGGGTTGGTGTGTGGGTTGGTGTGGGGGTGTGTGGGTTGGTGTGGGGGTGTGTGGGTTGGTGTGTGGGTGGTGTGGGGGTGTGTGGGTTGGTGTGGGGGTGTGTGGGTTGGTGTGTGGGTTGGTGTGGGGGTGTGTGGGTTGGTGTGGGGGTGTGTGGGTTGGTGTGTGGGTTGGTGTGGGGGTGTGTGGGTTGGTGGGGTCTGTGTGGGTTGGTGTGGGGGTGTGTGGGTTGGTGTGTGGGTTGGTGTGGGGGGTGTGTGGGTTGGTGTGGGGGGTGTGTGGGTTGGTGTGTGGGTCGGTGTGGGGGGTGTGTGGGTTGGTGTGGGGGTGTGTGGGTGGTGTGTGGGTTGGTGTGGGGGTGTGTGGGTTGGGTTGTGGGGGGTGTGTGGGTTGGTGTGTGGGTTGGTGTGGGGGGTGTGTGGGTTGTGTGGGGTCTGTGTGGGTTGGTGTGGGGGTGTGTGGGTTGGTGTGTGGGTTGGTGTGGGGGGGTGTGGGGGATGTGTGGGGGGGTCTGGGGGTGTGTGGGGTTGGTGTGGGTTGGTGTGTGGGTCGGTGTGGGGGTGTGTGGGAGGTGTGTGTGGGTTGGTGTGTGGGTTGGTGTGGGTTGGTGTGGGGGGTGTGTGGGTTGGTGTGTGGGTCGGTGGGGGTGTGTGGGGGGTGTGTAGGTTGGTGTGTGGGGGTGTGTGGGGGGGTGTGTGGGTTGGTGTGAGGGGTGTGTGGGGAGGTGTGTGGGTCGGTGTATGGGGTGTGTGGGTTGGTGTGTGGGTTGGTTGGGGTGTGTGGGGGGTGTGGGGGATGTGTGGGGGGGTCTGGGGGTGTGTGGGGGGGGGGTGTGTGGTTGGTGTGGGGGTGTGTGGGAGGGGTGTGGGTCGGTGTGGGGGTGTGTGGGTCGGTGTGGGGGTGTGTGGGTGTGTCGGTGGGAGGCGTTGGTTTTGTAACCGTGGCGATGTTATACGACACGTCACGTCAGGCAACATCGCCACTAGGGGAGACAAAGGCGGCCGGATGTGCGCGACCATTGCCAAGGGACCCCCCCCCCTCACCCCCAGCGTGTCGCGCCAGATTTCACAAACCGTGCTGCTTGCTACTCGCCACGAACGGCCCTTGCCCCAACAGCCTGTCAGAGGCTACACGGTGGATCGTTGTCTTTGTCTGTATAACTGTGATTGCTAACAGCACTTGCCCAACAGCCTGTCAGAGCTACACGGGGATCTTTGTCTTTGTCTGTATAACTGTGATTGCTAACAGCACTTGCCCCAACAGCCTGTCAGAGACTACACGGGGGATCTTTGTCTTTGTCTGTATAACTGTGATTGCTAACAGCACTTGCCCCAACAGCCTGTCAAAGGCTACACGGGTGATCTTTGACCGAGATGACTGGCTGATGCAGCACCTGTGCCCCTACTGTGCCAACTTGCTGTGCTTTAGCCACCCGGCGCTCCGCTCGTTGTTGTGAGCGTCGCGCCTCCGCCCTCCGTTGTTGCTGGAGGGCGACTGCCTCCAACTGCCCAGTAGCGTCCTTCACGAGCCTCCTCCACTGAGGCCGATCTTGACACCGCTGGTACCAGTCATCGGCAAGTCCACTCAGCTCCACGTCCTCCTGTACCACATCACTCCATCTCTTCTCTAGCCCGTGCCGCGCCCGTTTAGCCCCCTCGATCCGGCCGAACAAAAGCTGTTTAGGCATGCGGTGGCTGGGCATGCGGGCTACATGACCCAGCCAACGTAGCCTTGCCTGCCGGAGGAGCTCACCGATGGGACTTTGCCCAGATCTTTCAAGGATTTGTGAGCTCCTCACACAATCCAGCCTGGTTAAACCCAGGATGGATCGTAGGCAGGCCAGCCTAAATGTTTCTAACCGGCGAAGATGCTCCATTAGGGGGGTCCACGTCTCGCAAGCGTAGAGAAGGGAGGGAGTGACTGTGGCCGAGAAGACCTGAAGCTTCGTGCGGAGCGACAGACCAGGTAGCTTCCACACAGCGTTACGCAACCGATGAAAAGATATTGCCGCTCGACTGATTCGGAGTGAGACCTCTGCTGCTAAACCGGAGCCTGAGCACACTGCCCAGGTATGGGAAACTCTCCACTCTCTCCACAACTGCCCCATCACCAATTGGGAGTTGTGGGGGTGGAGTGTCCGATGGGACAAAATACCCAGGCAGGTGCTTAGTTTTGGTGGGGCTGATGGTAAGGCCCCACCTCTTAGTGGCACGCTCCAGTCTCACCCACACACACACCTACACACACACACACANCTACACACACACACANCTACACACACACCTACACACACACACACACACACACACACACACACATACACACCTACACACACACACACCTACACACACCTAAACACACACACCTACGCACACACCCTACACACATACCTACACACACACACCTACACACACTACACCTACACCACACCTACACACACCACACACACACCTACACACACAACTACACCACACACACACCACACACACACAACTACACACACACACCTACACACACACCTACACACACCTACACACACCCACACACACACACACACACACAACATACACACACACCTACGACACACACCTATCAACACACCTACACACACCTACAANACNCCACAACACCTACACACACNNTGACACACACACACCTACGTTTTACACACACACACACCNACACACACACCTACAAACTACANACACACCTACACACACACCTACACAACTACCCAACACCTACACACACACACCTACACACACACCTACACACACAACTACACCTACACAACTACACCTACACACACACACCTACAACACACAACTACACACACACCTACACACACTACACACGNACACACCTACACACACACAACTACAACACACACTCACACACACCAAACANACACACCTACACACACACCTACACACACACCTACACACACACACCACCAACAACACCTACAACACACCTACACACCCACCACACCACCCACCACAACACCTACAAATAACACCANTAACACACACCTACACAACANACACCTACACACACACCTAAACATANCACACACGCCACACCGCCACACACCACACACCATCACACACACCATCACACATCACACCANCACCACCATCATCACCATCATCACAACCACCATTCATCACACCATCACCACCATCATCACCATCACCACCATCATCACCATAACCACCATCACATCATCATCACCACCACCACCATCATCACCATCATCATCACACCATCACCACCCTCACCACCACCNTCACCTCACCACCACCCCCCTCACCACCCCCACCACCACCNTCACCACCATCACCCTCACCACCATCACCCTCACCACCACCCTCACNACCATCACCCTCACCATCACACCCTCACCATCATCACCCTCACCATCATCACCCTCACCCTCACCACCCTCACCACCCTCACCACCCTCACCACCCCCCTCACCACCCCCACCACCCTCACCACCATCACCCTCACCACCATCACCCTCAGCACCACCACCCCCACCACCACCCCCACAACCCCCACCACCACCACCACCACCCCACCACCACCATCACCCTCACCACCACCACCCTCACCACCCCACCACCACCCACCACCATCACCCTCACCACCACCACACTCACCACCCCCACCACCCCACCACCATCACCCTCACCACCCTCACCACCATCACCTTCACCACCCCCACGACCACTCCACCACCCCACCACCACCATCACACCACCACCACCACCCTCACCACCATCACCCTCACTACCCCACCACCACCCACACCCCCACAACCCCCACACCACCCCAACCATCACCCTCACCACCCCCATCACCCTCACCACCACCCTTCACCACCCCACCACACCCCCACCACCATCACCCTCACCACCACCACCCTCACCACCCCACCACCACCCCAACCATCACCCTCACCACCCTNACCACCATCACCTTCACCACCCCACGACCACTCCCACCACCCCCATCACCACCATCACCACACCACCACCACCCTCACCACCATCACCCTCACTACCCCCACCACCACTCCCACCACCCCCACCACCACCCCACCACCCTCACCATCACCCTCACCACCCTCACCACCCCCACCACCACCCCAACCACCCCAACCACCACCCCCACCCTCACCCTCACCACCACCATCACCCCCACCACCACCCCAACCACCCAACCACCACCCCACCCTCACCCTCACCACCACCATCACCCCCACCACCATCACCACCACCCCATACCCACCACCCCCACACCATCACCCCCCCACCACTCCACACCCCCACCACCACCCCACCATCATCACCATCACCCTCACCACCACCTCACCACCACCCCCACGACCCTCACCACCACCACCNTCACCACCATCACCCTCACCACCATCACCCTCACCACCATCACCCTCACCACCATCACCCCCCCCCNACACCACCCCCACACCACCCCACCACCCCCACCACGTCTGTCTGGTTTACTCATCAGACATGCATATTTCATGCACATATTAAATCACGCAGCCAGGCAAACCGGTTCTACCAGAGCCCCCTCCAATTCAACTCTCTCTGTCTCTCTCTTCAAAATCAACCCCGTGATTCAGACGACAACAACAACAACCGCGGTGACGTCACCACGACGCTTGTGCCAGGCTAGGTGCACGTTGAGGCCACGTGAAGTGTCGAACGCCCTCCGGCAGGAGGTCACGGGGCAGACCCAGCAGGTGCCACGGGTCCACTGACTGAGATGACGACTGACCGATGCACCACCTGTGCCCTCTACTGTGCCAGGCTAGGTGCAGGAGGAGGTCACGGGGCAGACCCAGCAGTGCCGTGAGTCGACTGACTGAGATGACTTCTGACCGATGCACCACCTGTGCCCCTCTACTGTGCCAGGCTAGGTGCAGGAGGAGGTCACGGGCAGACCCAGCAGGTGCCACGGGTCGACTGACTGAGTTGACGACTGACCGATGCACCACCTGTGCCCCTCTACTGTGCCAGGCTAGGTGCAGGAGGAGGTCACGGGGCAGACCCAGCAGGTGCCACGGGTCCACTGACTGAGATGACGACTGGCCGATGCACCACCTGTGCCCCCTACTGTGCCAGGCTAGGTGCAGGAGGAGGTCACGGGGCAGACCCAGCAGGTGCCATGGTCTACTGACTGAGATGACTACTGGCCGATGCACCACCTGTGCTCCCCTACTGTGCCAGGCTAGGTGCAGGAGGAGGTCACGGGCAGACCCAGCAGGTGCCACGGGTTGACTGACTGAGATGACGACTGGCCGATGCACCACCTGTGCCCCTCTACTGTGCCAGGCTAGGTGCAGGAGGAGGTCACGGGCAGACCATTATAACATAATGCTACAGGCCCCCACTAACTTACTCCGGCACTGGCTCACGTAACGGCTGACATATACACACGTATATTTATAAGAAAGAAAGATGATTATTATATCATAATACAAACAGAATGCGTGCATTGATTAGACGATGACAGAGTAGACTTCTCCCCACCCCACTGATTTGCGTATCTGCGCTGTTGATTCGCGGTGTCCCAGAGCGACCCCACTGAGATTGTTCGGTGTGGGCATGGCCGACTCGCCCTCACGTCTCCCACGTGTCTCCACAGGTGTCTCCGTGTCTCCCAGGTGACTCTACAGGTGTCTCCGTGTCTCCAGGTGTCCCCGTGTCTCTGTCTCACACAGGTGTCTCCGTGTCTCCCAGTTGCCTCCGTGTCTCCCCAGGTGTCTCCGTGTCTCTGTCTCGCACAGGTGTCTCCGTGTCTCCCAGGTGTCTCCGTGTCCCCAGGTGTCTCCTGTCCCCAGGTGTCTACCTGTCTCCGTGTCTCCCAGGTGTCTCCTTGTCTCCCAGGTGTCTCCGTGTCCCAGGTGTCTCCCAGGTGTCTACCTGTCTCCGTGTCTCCCAGGTGTCTCCGTGTCTCTGTCTCCCCCGTGTCTCCGTGTCTCCCCAGGTGTCTACCTGTCCCCGTGTCTCCGTGTCTCCCCAGGTGTCTACCTGTCTCCGTGTCTCTCCAGGTGTCTCCGTGTCTCCCCAGGTGTCTCCGTGTCTGTCTCACATAGGTGTCCCCGTGTCCCCGTGTCTCTGTCTCACACAGGTGTCTCCGTGTCTCCCAGTGTCTACCTGTCCCCGTGTCTCTGTCTCACATAGGTGTCCCCGTGTCTGTGTCTCACATAGGTGTCCCCGTGTCTCTGTCTAACGCAGGTGAGTTTCTGTCTCCGTGTCCCGTGTCCCCGTGTCTCTGTCTAACGCAGGTGAGTTTCTGTCTCCGTGTCCCCGTGTCCCCGTGTCTCTGTCTAACGCAGGTGAGTTTCTGTCTCCGTGTCTCCCAGGTGTCTCCGTGTCTCCCAGGTGTCTCCGTGTCTCCCCAGGTGTCTGTCTCCGTGTCTCCCAGGTGTCTCCGTGTCTCCCCAGGTGTCTCCCAGGTGTCTCCGTGTCTCCCCAGGTGTCTGTCTCCGTGTCTACCTGTCGCCGTGCCAGGGAGACACGTGCTCTCCGCGTCTCCAGACGTCTCTCCGTCTCTCCCAGGTGTAGTCTCCTTGTCTCCCACCAGGTGTCGTCTCCTTGTCTCCCACCAGGTGTCTGTCTCCGTGTCTCCCACCAGGTGTAGTCTCCGTGTCTCCCACCAGGTGTAGTCTCCGTGTCTCCACCAGGTGTAGTCTCCGTGTCTCCCACCAGGTGTAGTCTCCGTGTCTCTCACCAGGTGTCTGTCTCCGTGTCTCCCAGGTGTCTCCGTGTCCCCCAGGTGTAGTCTCCGCGTCTCCGTGTTTCTGTCTCGCACAGGTGTCTGTCTCCGTGTCTCCCAGGTGTCTCCCANGTGTCTCCCACCAGGTGTCTTCTCCGTGTCTCCCAGGTGTCTCCCAAGCGTCTCCGTGTCTCCCACGTGTCTCCCAGGTGTCTGTCTCCGCGTGTCTCGCCGGGCGTGTGCGAGCGAGCCGGTCGTGTCACTGGAGCTGCCGGTGGCGATGAGGAAGCGAGGCAACCGGAACGAAGAATGTGGGGCGTGAGCACAGACTGGGGTGCGTCTGTGTGTGTGTAGGTGTGTGTGTGTAGGTGTGT